>CAUHTR010007922.1:0-32920 GCA_959609185.1 Schmidtea polychroa
TTTTATATTGGTGCTCGATCGATAGTAATTGATAAATGATGCTTCTTAGTGGCATTTAATCTTAAATGCTGAGTGAGGTGTACGCAATATCTTTTCAATAATAATATTCCACACATTTGTTGACAAGCCCTAACTCAATGGTTTCCCTCATTATTCCAACCTCATTTTGATCTTCAACATTCGCATCCAATAGAGATGATAATCCTAACAGGATTCCTTTAATATTTTCTATAACATTAGTCAGTTTAATTGACAATTCTTCACTGCTTTCTAATTTCAAGTCGTCTTCGTTTGTTGTTTCTACTGATTTATCGTCTGTTTTTTGTTTTTTTGTACAATTACTCAATTCTGCCATCAATTCTGAATCTGTTCCTTTTGCTGCTTTGAATTGCTCATCTAATTCACAGGAATTCTCTAATAGTTCGGGTATTCGTTTTAGACAAATATCCAAAAATCTCTTCGCTTGTGATGTTCGATATTCTCCTTGCATTGTTTTCAGCATAATTGCCATCATATGAAACGCTACCAACAAATTCCTATCATCGGGTTTGAATTTATAAATACATTCGAAAACCAGATTGCACAGGGAAACATGCGTATCACTATTAACCAATTGCATCACATCAATTGTGAGACTGTCCAATAATTTCCTGACTTTATCCGTCACCCCGGTAGCCATTGTTACATTTATTCCTGCAATCATAGACGGGCTGAAATTCTCCATATTCAATTCTGTGGATGTATATAATTTGAGAATATCCTTCATTATCAAGCAACCCGATAATTGTCCATCTTCTTGTAGGCATTCCGACATTTGTACAAAAAGGAAATAAATATACTCATTTATAAACTTGGTCGACTGTTTATAATTTTTTAAATATGAAGCTATTGCTGATCGAGCTTCTTTTCTTTCTCGTTCTCGGGGTGAGACAAGTGCAATATTCCTCACATTGATCATTATTTCGTTCAGTGTCGATATAAAGCTTTCATCGGATAATACGATAATGTTTTCTCTTTTCGCCGGTTGTCTAATCCGATTCTCAATCAACGCCTTCAATAAATCGAAAGATTTCATTTCCCGTTCCTTATTTTGACTATTAACCATGACCCCGAGTAAAAGGACTTTATACTCATTATTATTCAATTGGATTCCGGGTTTTTGAATGAAGAGAGTTATTGTTTTGTGAAAGATTTTTGTAATCTGTTCTTTGTCGACATCCTTAATATCGGTATATGTGGAGTATTTTCTGTGAATTGAAAACAGCAATTCTCGAATCCTATCGAAATTCTCGGATAAACTCGGAGGATCAACTCGTACGATTTCATATAGACATTTCAACCCAGAAAGCATAATCGCTTGGTATTGAACAGTGTCGAGAATGTTTAAAATATGATTCAAAACCGGATCCAACATTGCTGTCAATTCGATCTCTGTTGAGGAATTATGCAATTTACATAGTTGATGTAGTAACGACAATCCGTGATTTACAATCAAATGTGATCCACTTCGCAATGAACTCATTTTTGGCGCTTCATCTTCATCGAATCTCCTAGTCGGCCGATATAAATGCAAATCAATTGGACCGGATTTTATGATTTCTCTGTTGATTTTCGAATCTTTTTCCACTTTAAAAAGAGACTCAGAATTTTCGGTAATTAGCATAAAAGCAATTTCAAAAACGGTCGTTGCTTCTAAATTCCGGTTTTTCAACAATCCACCTTTGCTTTGAATCGAATCAAATATCGTTTGGACTTTTCGTAGATTTGTGTCACTTCGATATCCCTGAGAAGCGCTGATAATTATTTGGAAAAAATTCATAATGTGTTTCTTTTCGAGAATGTTTCCCAACAACCGGAATCCTTCAAATGCTCTAATTTCTCTAGCTTCATGGACAATTCCCTTTTCCGCCGATGCTCTTTCCGCTTTTTCTTTCGCCATTTCTCCGAATAATTCATCGATATACAAAGAGCCCATGGTCTTAATTGTCAACTCGTCGACTGTTAATCTATCAAAATATCGCTTTTCATGCAATCTGCTCAATACACTATGACAAGTGTACAATCCCACATGTCGCTGGAATCCTCGATTCAAACTGTTTTTAATAGTCTGAATAAAGAATCCAAGATATTTGATTGGTCCTTGGGGATTTAATTCCGGTGAATTCAAGATTTCCAGTATATTAAACAGAGTATTTCCCGCTTCTTTGCGTACTTCTGTTTCTTCGGCTTTGAGGAAATCGCATATTTTGAAAATCACTTTTGTTATGGTTTCTTTTAAATACTTTTTCGGTAATCTTATAACAACGTTTACAATAGCCAAAACTATCGGAACCTGTAGAGTTACTCCTTGAACTGCCCACTCCGAATTTTCTCCACTCTTCAATGAATCAGTCGATTTTTGTGCATGTTTATGTCGATTTTGTTTTGGCAGCCGTTTCGACAAATGTTTCTCTAATTCGTTTAGAACTTTCATCATAAATGAATGATCATCCTTTTCGTCATATTTCTCTGAATTATATCCATTGAGAATTGCAATTATAATTTTGATTCCCAATTCAATGTTGCTGTGATTTTTCAATTTGTTCAATTGTTCATTTATCAGTTTTTCATACTGTTCTATCGGTAAATGCTTTGCGATTGCAGTTAACGCTTCAAAACTCGATACCAGAGATTCTCGATGTGCATTTGTTAGAGTCGATCTATCTTTTGTGTTGTATTCTTCGGAAATCAATTCCAATCTTTTCCAGATTAAAGGCAAAAGAATTTCTATCACATTCAAAGTGGAAACGGAATTTTTACCGAGAAATTTAATCAATTGACGCAAGCCTTTAGAAATTAATGCTGGAGTCATACTTAACATGTTGTCGAAGAAAGAGTTGGATTCGCCTGGTTGAGATTCGGCCAAATGTGCAATTTCTTTAAATCGATTGGTTTTACCTAAAGCTTGCACGACGGTTTTCATGATTCCAATGAATGATTTATGGAACAATTCACGTTTATTGGAAATTCCATGTTTCAAAGCTGGCCATATGTTCTCATAGAACAGAGATTGAATGATTTTCTCATCATTGCATTCGGCTATCGAACGGATTAAATTTTCGAGAAAATCTTGGGCAATCATTCGATTTTTCAGTTCGGAAACTTCCGATAATATAAACAAACAATTCTGGCTGACGAGATAATATACCCACAGATTCGGGTGGATTTTGGTTTTGTAGACTTCAGATAGGGTTTTAATACTGTCTTTTATCGGTAAGGTTTTGACGATATTATTTACTTCATCAATTGTGTCATATATCAGTTCACAATCCATTTCTCCGAGTTCTTTCTCATTCCAGGAATTAAGCTAAAATAAATAATATCATTAATATCGCATGGAATAATAATTAAAAAACTACCTTAATCGATATTTCTCCGAGATTTTTAAATTCCTCCGACACTTGAAATCTTACAGACAATATGGGCCATAATTTCGAGATGAAAATACTCAACACCATTCGACTCGCCCTCTTTCGTAATCGTGAAAACAATCCTAAAAACCTCCTAAATTACAAAGAATATTAATAATGGAAAACCAATAACAATTTTCCTACTCAAAATAAGTCATATTATGGTCAGCGTCGACAATATTAGACAGTGATTCAATGGCACGTAAAAAGTCCACTTCCATTTGCTCTTTAATTTCACTTCGGTTATCTTCGGTAATGTCTGTCGGTTCTGATCCGACTAAACTCGTTTTGTTTGTATTGTAAAGGAATACGAGCATACAGTTGATCATTGCAGAAATAGTGTCCTTGTCAATATCGGTTCGTTTTGATTTCATGATATAATCCACTGAAATCGTCACCATTTCTAATTCCTGTCTCGTTGTTGACATTTCCAAACTGAGTTTCAACACGTTTTTCAATTTAATGTTTTTTATACGTTGCGATAAGTATTCAATTATTGCCGGTAAATGGGAAATAATACTCGATTGGAATTGCAAACCGTATTCCAATCCGGTATTCGCATGCTGCATGATATTGTAAAGGATCGTCACTAATTTGTATCCAACAATTTCTCGTTTCAATTTAGACTTCAGCAGTAACTCAACGAAACATTGAATTAATTGTGGTGTGATTCGAGTGACAAATTGTTTTTTTTCCGACCACAAAAGGCACAATTGAATGGTTATGTTGGCACTGGTTTGATTTTGTTCCACTAATTTCTCGACATTGGGATCAATCATTAGTTTAGTGATTTCATCCAATAACATTTCCGACCAATCAAATGTCTCAATTTTATTGAAATAAAATAACACAATATTTGTTAAAGTTTGCCTTAATACTTTCATATTTATAATTGATGTTTCTTGTTGGGCTTCTCGCTGATAATGACAACAGGCATAAAAATCTAAAATTACTCTCAATAACATATTCAAATGGTCATTGGATAGCTTATTTAATAGATTTTCTATAATCAATTTCAAGGTCATGCAAACACCTTGGAGTGTTTTGAAAATCGCTTGAACAACAAATATTGGTAATTCACCACTACAAACTGACTGTCGTATTTTATCACTAACCATTTGAATATCCTCTTCGGGCTTTACAAGTTCGTATTTGTCATCAGTAACTTTTAAACCTTCTACTAAAATAGTTAATAAATGCCCCAATTCTGACTGGTCTAGCTCCAATAAATATGAAATTATGTGATTTTTCTTTTTTGTTTTTCCGATTGACTTAAGCTTTCCTACGACAATTCGTAACATAATTGGAACCATAACTTGTCTATGGCCAGGCTGAATTAATGACAAAGATAATTGTTTCAATTCATCTTTGTTATTTTTTAGATATTCGATGATTTGCAGTTTGTACTGTTGAATTTCGGGAATTTTATAATTGATCAACACTTCAAATGCTGCCAATTGCAAAGCTGGTTTCTTACTGGTTAGACATTTATAATAGAGATTTTTCAACAATTTCTCGTTTTTGGTACATGAAATGTTTGGAAATTTAGAATAAAGTACCATCATTGCGATTAGGGTGTCTTCTCGGATTTTCTTTGGTGATTTATTTGTCGTAAACTCATCAGTGTAAATACTGAGTATTAAAGGAGACAATGTAATGGTTTTTTTCCCGGAGAAATCGGGAATTCTAGTGAGAAATTTGATAATATTCATTCGTAATTGTAGCCAATTGGCTGTACGAGACCGATAAAATTTATCCATAATAAATTGATTGTGGAGATCACAATAGAATGTTATTTGATTCTCGGTTTCCAGGTTAGAAGCTATCATTTTTTGACAATAGTTCAGTTGATTTTCTGTAACTGACCAGATGATGCTTTCATTTTCTTGTTGCTCTTCTTTCGACGAGAATTCGTTACTTTGATCAGTTACGTAAAATGATGACAAAATTTGACCAATCGATTTCCACAAAGACGACACTTGGATATGCAATGTTCCCATTAGGAAACTGACGATTATTTCTTTGCTAATCCGACTCATTCCTTTGCGATATACGATTTTGTTCATGAAATTAATTACGCTTCTTTCTTTTTTCACCAATTCAGTTTCATGTAACTCATACAAATTTTCAATTTCTTCACAGATATTCAAATAATTCTGAACTGTGGAATCATTTCTAAGAATTCTCTTTAGAATTAAAATAGAATTCAATCGAGTTTGATGACTAGGTGATTGCAGTTTTCGAATGAATAACGGGACGTGATTCTGCAAATGCTTCCGGTTTTTGCTCAACTTCAAACGATTTATAGACTATTTCAAGGAGAACCGGCTTCAAGCGGAGAATCATATTCATGCTGATCAATTATATTAATAAATTGGTTTAAATCTATTGGGATTTGTATGCCACTTTTTTGAGACGATTCCAATTGGACAATGCATTCGAAAAGTGCATTTATTTTAACTAAGACATCCGTATTGATTTCTGACTTTAAAAGTGGTTCTAGGTTATTTTTTAAACATTCCATAATAGTCTTGTCTGCATTTATCGGATATAAATGCGGAATTACCATACAAACCATCCATAAAATCTCTTCGTAATCTTCTCCTATATATTCACCGTTTATTACTTTTATAATCCTTTTCTGTAATGATTCGGTTTCATCTTCAATAAAAAACAAATTGAAATTTATTTGTCCGATATTTTTATTCCATTGACTCTGATTGGAAATTGGATACTTTTTCAATAGCAATTTTGTCATTTCTTTGATAATTATGTAGAAATTATTCGGATTTGATTCCAACCAGGATTCATTGATAAATGTCGATAGATAATCGTTTAGCCAATTTTTAAGTATCTAAAATGAAGTTTGTAAAAAACTAAGTACAATGATATACATTTCTATAAATATACCCAATAAATAATTGAATTAATATTAAACAATTAAATATAATTTGCTAGACAAATTGTACCAAAATGACAACTGATATAATTTAGAATTGTAATATTATTTTAATACTTCAATCTTATTTTTCAATTATCACTTTTAACCCTAAGGATTGATTGGATAATAAATAACCAATTGAATTACAATATACGAATTTTAATATTAAGTAATTTTAGCATAAGCTGATTATGAAAAAAAGTTTTCTATTGTTTGTTATAATATTTCTAGTCTATTAGTTAAATAATGTTTAGATATTCAAATATAAATCGTATAATATAAAAACTGATTTAGTTAAGTGAATTTTTAAGACCACAATTAACCAATGAAATTACAGCTAATAATTAAAAGATTTACGTAGTAAATTATTCCTAAATTGTGATTTAATAAAAAATTGAATCAATTTTAATTAGATAGATAACAACCAATCTAATTACATTTAATTATTTCTAAATATAACTTTTTTTTTAATTCCACTTACAATTAAATAAAATCTTATTAGAAATATTAAGCATTAAATTAAGATAATGTAATATATGTTACAAAAATAAAACTAACCATTTCTAAATCCTGATTGTTTATATATTTGGCGACTAATTCAAATTTTCCATCAATATTCATTCCTTTACATGAAATCAGAGCCCGCAATATGTCATGAATATCCCGTGAAAACGGCAATTTATCAACAATTAATTTTGCAATTTCCACTAATTTATTTGAAGAGTTCTCTCGAATTAATGTTTTTACGTGGCTAACTATCGGTTTAACGCATGTCAGCAGCGATTTGGTGTTGGCGTGTTTGAAAAACAATTCCATCACCAACAATGACAATTCATCGGGTGCCTTTTGATCATTGACAACAGAAATTTGGTCGATAATTAATTTCCAAAGATTACTGTATCCAACAACCGAAAGATTATTGAGAAGGCATTTAAACATTTCATCGAAGCAATTGATGAAAAATTCATCTTGCCTTTCGTGGAGAATTTCAAAGTAATTAATAAATAATTTTGGCCCAGAGGAATAGATCGACTCATTTGTTTTAATACAAGATGACATTAAGTGACCAATAGCGTCTGAATAAATAGCTCCGGTGTTTCCTTCCAGTAAATCAATTAAAATGTTTTTAGACAAAACTGTTTTAAAATCCTTGCTTTTTCTCAACAAATAAGCAAGACTTTGTGCAGCGAAATGTCGAATGTAATATTTACGTTTGTGAAACAAAAGAGGCTTAATTAATGTTAGCAATTGTTGAATATCATTTATCAAAGAACGTTCTAAAAACAATAAAACATGAGCAATGCAACTAAATGCACTCAGTAACATTTCGGCGTCGTTTTCAGCACGTTCTATTACTGAAGTTATTAAGTAGAATGATCTTTCCAAATATGGAAGAAAATCTTGTCGGATATCACAAACTAAATGTTGAAGTAAATCCATGACTGCGATACAGAAATGGATGTGCATTTTTCAATGCTTTCAAATAAAATATTTACAACTTTTTCTTTGTTAATTAACAATAAATTTAAGGTTAAAATTTTTGGTCCAATTTTATTTCTTAATTCAACTAAAATATATAATTTATGTATATGTATATATTAAACTTAATAACTAACTAAATTCCTAAACTGCAATTCAAAGTAGTCCATTTACTAAAACACTGTACTAAATGACTTTCTTCGTTATCCTTAATTATTTTAAAAAATCAAATAATATAATAAATTTAAAAAAATTACATCTAATTTTGTTCTCTTTTTTATTAAAATATCAACTTTAATCAATTCTTCAAACGTCTGAAACTAAATAACATTTTTTAAATTAATATAATTAATTATAAATTTACTTTAAATGTATTTTTTTTATCTACTGATTTAGGCATTATTATACTGTTTAATTAACATTATTTAAACAAACATTCCTAAATGCCTATAATTTAAATTGTTTTTTAATATTGTTTTTTTATTTGTTGAAAATATATAAATCGGTATTTATGTTAAAATTACAATTAATTAAATAACAAATTTGTTGAGTAGCATTTCATCCATATTTCAGGAAAACTTACTACTAGTGTTCGGGTACTTTATTAATTAAATTAATTGAAGAATTAATTGAAGGGATTTCATGATATTAATTGCAAAAATTAGATTTTTAATTGGGATCATTTAAAAGCATTTGAAGAATTTACTAAAAATTTACAACGATGGCTCAATCATTATCTCAAATTCTCAGAATTCTCAAGTTATGACTTTAACTTTATATCATTGTCAGTTGGCTTAAAATGTATTCTGTGCCAGTCAATTTAACAATTTAGTTTGAATACACTCATACCTCGCTATACGGCTGCTCTTTATACGGCTTTTCGCTATAACGGCCTACTTTAATTACGGCACTTTTTCGATTTACGGCCTAAAATGTTTCGTTATACGGCCAAAAAAAGTGTGAAATATGGCCAAAATGCATAAAAACTGAAGATCCTGAATATTTGATTCGTTATGCGGCGTTTCGCTTTGCGGCCAACTTTCCTGGAACGTATCTAGGCCGTAAAGCGAGGTATGAGTGTAATTACTTATTTAGTAATATTTCCTTAAAAAATTCAATTATTTAAAAACATTTTTATTTATTTAATTTCTGATCTTAAACTTAAAAAATTTAATTTTGGGTTTTTAAAATTGAAATTAAAAAGAAAAAATTTTAATTTTTTGTGAAACTGACAATACGAAGAACTTGAATGGAAGACTCAAATTAGCCTTTGTCAAACTTCAATCAATTATTGAAAACTTACAGAAAGATCTACAATATAAACTTTATTTGATAAAGAAAAAAGATGATCAAATTATGATCTGAATTTTTAAAACAAATAAACAAAACAATTAAAACAAATCATTTTGTGTTTTCTATAATATTTGTCGATAATTTATTTCCAAGTCGATAAATGTCGTTCCATATTTTTGGCGGTTCTTGTGAAAAATGTAATTTAATTTTTCGAAAAAATTTAAGTAGGGATCTGCCCTTATTCTCAAGTTAATACACATGTTTCCACACTTCTTATAAAATTTACTTTAATTACCTTTACTATCTCCAATCGTTCATATCCCTATCTATATCCTCTAATCCGATGGACCAAACTGACGAAACATCTGCTGACCGATGACATGAATGTCATCAGTTCACAACTATTTCGCTGAATCTAGAGCATCGACACATAAATTCATTATAAATCTAATCCAACTACAATTATCATCAAAATTATAACAGAGTAAAAAAAAATGAAATACTTATTATTAAAATATTAACGGAAAATAACTGCAATTTCAAATTTTATTAATTCATAAAATGATGTAACATTACACTTAACAAAATTTACATTTCAAATACAAAGAATCAAATTTACCTTCCCACGATAGCATACACCGAGAATTGAGAGCGCCTGACAAAGTCTGATGGGATGTTAATTTTAGATTAAATTATTTTGTTTTTGTGTTTTGAGCGAAAAAGTTTTTTGACCGAATTTTCAATCAGTATTTATATTGATTTTGATTGGGCATTCATGCGTTCTCTTCTACTCTATCCAATTAGAGTGCGAGAAATTTTGAATTAATTTTGCATACATGCATGAGTGTGTGCAATAATTTATTTTTTTAAAATTTAATTATTTAATTAATTAATTTTTTAATTTTTTATTAATTTTAATAATTTAATTTTATAAATTTTATAATTTAAATAATTTGAGTTATTTTAATTTTAAACACTTTTATTCTTTAGTTACATAATTCTAACCATTTAATTCTATAAACTTTACAATTTACACAATGTTAACTAATTTTATTATTTTGACGATTTAATTTTTATATCGTTTAAATAATTTTCAAATAATTCTATTTTACATTTTATTATTTTTCTATCGAAATTTTTAAGTGTTCAATTTTTTTGTTAAATTTATGTACACTAATGTAATTTATTTTATATTATATTTGCGGTTTTTGTGTTAGGTATTTTCGATCGATTAAAACAAACTCTCAGTTCTCGGTTTCAGCCCAAAATTTTTTTTATTTACTGAATTATTAATGACTAGAATTTAAAGTTATTTCTTGTCCATTAATTACATTTTTATGATATTTATTTAGTATGTTTTGAATAATTTAAATTTTACATTGATTTATTCAATTTTTTCCTAGTTATTGGTGCCTTGATTTCAATTAATTTTTCATCCAAATTTTCCGAGTGAAGAGAATTTTCTTTTAAAGATCTATTTGTTAGTACATAGTTGTTGGTTGCAAGTACTTGGTTGTTAGTACTTGGTATCTGGTTGATAGAGTTTAGTTGTACACCTAACCGCGAAATATAACATTATCTATAATCTAAAAAAAAAATCAATAAATATATATTATAGGAACACACAAACTTACCTGTGTGTAGAAATTTAATGCCGCGAAATTTAACATTATTATTATAGGAATCTAAAAAGTGAGAGAAAATAATTAAGCATACAAGCACAGCACACATAATGAAAAATACATACAAAATTAAGTAAAGTGTTTTTCATGCGAAATTCAGATTGATTAACATATAATTAACATATCAATATTTTTAAATTATTTAAAAAATTATGTACAAAAAAACTTTTGAATCAGATTCCGACTGCTCTACGTTGAGCTTTAGGGAAAAAAAGAAGATACATCGTAAGATTTAATTATAAAATAATTTGGAATATAAAATTTCTTTAGATTTAACTTTAGATTTAGACAAATTAATATTTTCAAAGAATTACAGAAATAGACAAAATTCGGCTTATTAATGCATTTGAAAATGGGCACAATTATAAAGAATTTGGAAGATTGCTCGGAATCCCCAAAAATTCAATTATTTCAATAATTTACAAATATAAGAAATATGCCGAAATTACAAAAGGAAAAAGAAGTGGCAGAAAACAAATTATTTCAGAAGAACAGGGAAATAATTTGTTGGATTTTGTCGAAGCCAATTTTTATGCAACGTTAGAAGAAATGCTTATAAAAATTTAAGATTATAAAAATTTAAAAAACTATTTCGTTCATGTACACCGATTTTTCCCTAAATGTATTAAAAAAATAAATGTGTTTGGTGATTACTTTATTTATTTATAAATATAAAAATATTTAACTTACATTTTAGCGAAATAATTCCATATTAATGCATAAAATATCATAAATCTCCTAAAAAAACACCTGAAATTTAATTATTAATATATTTATAAATGATAAATTATAAATGATGACTAACAGTAATATTTAAGAACTTGAATAATGATCTCATAATTATATAAAATCAAAATTCAAGTCCTAAAAATTACTTCAATTCAAAAACTTACCTTAAAATGATTTTTGAAAAATAGAAAAAATGAAATTAAGTTAACATTGTCATATAATTGGTGACTCACCTCAGGTGGTGTGCACACCAACTTATATTATAGACAATGTTAACTTTCGCGGTTAGGTGTAGATGTTGACTAGAAGATAATGTATGTGTATTTATTGTATTTAATTGCTATTATTTTTACGTGTTGCTAGTTGATTATTGGTACTTGTGTTAGATGATGAGTGCAGACCCATCACTACATTCACTTTAGATAAATATTACAGAACAAGGCCAAACAAGTACAAGGTCAACGTGTTCGCCAAATAAAGTAAATAAATAAAAATTCTCTCTAACAGCTCAACAATCCAACTTTTCAAATATCTCTTTAACAGGTCAACAATCCAATTTCCCAACAGTTCAACAATCCAATTCCCCAAATAAGAATAATAACTTTTAACATTTTTTGTGTTGAATATAATTTTAATTTGAACTTTATTAAATTTTATTTTTATTGACATTCGTTTATATCTGTATGACTTTAATCGACATTCATTTATCTTGAATTGTATATAATTTTAATTTTATCGAATTTGTATTTTGTTGAGAATTTTATTTATGTACACTAATAATTTGTAAACACAAAAAAAATAAAGGGTATTTAAAAAGAAATTAATTTTTACGAATTAATTTTATAAAACAATAATAATTTAAAATATTTTTAAACAATTTAAGAATTAATAGTTTTACAAAAAAAATAAAGGGTATTTAAAAAGAAATTAATTTTTACGAATTAATTTTATAAAAAAAATAATAATTTAAAATATTTTTAAGAAATAATAGTTTTACAATTTGTAATGTCAATTTGAAGTTAATTAGTTTGATTAAACTAGTGTTAAATTTCAATGTCTAAATAAATAAAATTAATTTGTGTAACGATATAGCAGTCTGACGAGACTGGAATGAATAAAATTAATTTGAATTTCAATAGACTACAATAATAAATAAAATTAATTAATACATAAAAATTCAATATATAAGCAACCCGCAAAATTTGTTTAATGGCGAAAAATTAGCGTTCTTGACTATTCGAAGGGTAATCCGGAGAATAACTTAAAAACCGAAACAGAACAAAACGTTTCACAGAATTTTTATAAAAGGTAGCAGTAAATAATACATACCACGGACAACATAACAATTAGACAAAATACATATAAGCACAAGCATTTAATCGTCAAAAATTGAATTGATCCATCAAATAGGTGTTCGAAGCATTTGTACATTTTTAATCGGTAAATTTTATTATTGAATAAAGTTTATATAATCAGACTTATTGTTTCTGCAGATTCGGCATAGTTTTCTATCGCGTCTGTGTGCGCGGTCTGGTTAGACCGAATATTGTTGGTGTGCGCACACAGACGCGAGCAATGGGTATGATTTTAATGAAATTGTAAGTTTTATTGATTTTGATTTTTTGATGTATTTTAATTAGAAATTCGAGATTTGAATTGATTGTTTTGTTTTAAAAAAGGGAAATTCGAGAAGTTGGGTTTCGGTTTGTTTCAAGAAAATTTGTTCCGTTGTAAAAATGGCTTCAGGTGTCAAATGTGATCCTTCAGTTGAAGAAGAGGATTTTGATTATAGATTTATTAAAGCTTATGATGTTCCAAACCAAGATCTTATTTCTTATTTCGATGAAACCAGTGAATTCATTGAAAATGACAGAAAATTTGGTGGAATATCAAGAATTGGTCCAAACGATGCGATTGAGACAATTAAGGAAAAGTCAGTTATATGTCCAAATGATGGATTCAGGAAACAATTAAAGAGATATTTCAATATGAATTGCAGTGATGAAATCAACAGATGCGCAAATACAGTTTCTCAAGCTCTATTTAATTTATCAGCATCTTCAAAAGATCTAGTTCAATTCAAATGTAGAAAGTGTCGATTTTTATTATTCGACAATTCAAGTGTTGTTGAGCACAGTAAGATGAAAGCTTCGAAGGCGATAAATGAAAACACAATTTGCAATGAGGAAATATTGAATCGTGCTATGTCGGATCTTTCAAATCGAATTGTTGGCAACACGGAAATCAGGAATAATTCAATTGAAGAATTATCCAACCGATTTTCTCAGTTGTCCGAAGTTAAACATTTGGTTAAGTCGAAGTTTGAAATCGCGCGTGTGCTTCGACGGAAACAGCTACTGGATAAAATGGCGTTTGTCTATGTCTATGTTTATATTTGAGCAATTCAATTCCCAATCGACTGTAGAGGCGAACAATAAAATTTTGATAATGGAAATAACATTGTTTAATAATAAAGGTCTAATGAGTTATTTGGATCTTAAACACTTATCTTCATTTATTTATATAAGAACCAGTAAGTTGGGGTTTTCAAATAGTGAGACCTAAAAAATTTGGTATCTAGTTGCAAGTACTAGGCTGATAGTACTTAGTATCTTGTGGTAAGTAATTGGTATCTGGTTGGTTGCTTGTTGTTGTTAGCTAGTTATAAGTAATTAGTAGTTGTAAGCACATTACCAACATGGTTTCGACCATGGGTACATGATTTGATAGCAACAACTATATTGGGTGTTTAGGAAGGAGTCCATGTAAATCTCTGTAGTTACCCTTGACAACTTAAAAGTCTGACACATCCGTAAGCGCCCAATAATCGACAGATCTATTTCAAATTTATTGATTTTCATAGACCCATAATTTACCATGCTTTTTTATTGATGACCCCATTTTGTATTGAAAATCCCAGGACAAAGTAGAACCCCTCACTATAGTCAAAATAATTCTGGCTTTTGTTGAGAATTGGATTTTGTATTGAAAATTCCAGTACCAATGAGACCTCACTATTGTCAGAAAAACCTGGCTTTTTTTGTATTGAAAATCCCAAAAAATAAGTGTAACATAACCGTTGAGCAAAAAAAAATTACTGGAGCAACCCCCTGTATAGTCGTGCTCCAGTGTGCTACTAACTACCTACCGGTGTTGGTTGAATTTCTGTCTTTACATTCAACCCAATTAATCATTTATATGGGTTTTTCCTCGGTAAGTTTCGAATCGAGAAATGCTGGTCGAAATAAAACAAATACAAAATGTATTTACAAATAATGAAACGGAAATAAAACAACAGGCATATTATATATTTGTGCTCATTTGGAAATTACAAAATAAAATCGTCAGCAAAGAAGGGACATGATCAACGAACAAGAGAGATATTCTAGCAAGCAAACAAACACACAGAACAAAAAACAACAGTTGAATAAAAATTATAATTGAAACAGATTAAAAACAGAGTTCAGAACATATTTACACAAGGTTCCTCTTTTATATCCATGATACTATAGGCGAGGGGAAACCAATTCTATCTCGGTTGGTTTCGATTGAAGTTGTTCATTTGAAAGTACTGATAAAAGTCAGCAGTCATTGGCCTGGGACCGTTTCCAAGGAAATTCGAGGTAGCCGGTTTCACTGACGAAGGAGTTTGGGCCTGGATTTGAGACAGCAGTGATTGTTGAACTAAATGCTGATTTGCAATATTTGAGAAATTAGCACCAGCACCAGCAGCGGTACCTTGGAGATTATTTAGACCATGTGCAGAAGGAGGCGCTGTTTGCTGGTGATGTAAGCTATTGGCTGATTTCTGGATGTTAAGCATGTTAAGAAGGGGACCCATATTCGGATTCATTTGGGGCTCTGTCATCATGCGTAGAAATTCCAGCAGATCAGGATTTTCAATAAGGGCCTCATTTTGACGCTGAAAATCATTACTGATATGATTGACAGAGGCTCTTCCGGATCCAGGTTTATCAGCTGTATTCTGATTGGCTTGACTACTGCTACCGGGTATTGAGTTTTGATTAATACTCCCGATCGACTGAGGATTTGATATACTCGATAAGTTGAGACCTTGGGCCGATCGTGGTCGATTCTGAGTATTTGCATTTTGAGTTTGACTAAGTGCTAGCATTATAGCCGCAAGATCTGTCGGTGGAGCCATGGAACCTGGCGTAATGGCGGCATTCAACCATGCATCTCCACCTAACCCTGAATATATCACCAAGTGTAATTATCGATTTGAATTTTTAAAAGTTATTTTTACCAAATCTGTCTCTCTGATCCCACATTGCTCGATTTATCAAATTATTTGACATTAAGAATTTCTGCATTTCCTGCTTTTGTCGTTCTTCATAACTATCTGTAGAGTAAAAGTTCAGATAAATAAAAGAAATCGGGAAATAGAATAAAATTTTCTCATATAAATTCCAAGCCCGATATACATGCATTTATAAATTATTGGAAAATTTCAAAAAAGAAATTTAAAATCGCTGTTTGAGTATGAATTAGATCAGCAGTTCTTTAACCTTTTTCTTCGTGGATCACCAACTAAAAAATCTGAAATTTGCGGACCACTAAATAAAATTAGGCTTCGCAATTTGTGCGTGTTTATGGATTAGTAAAATATTTCATCGGTGACTAGGTATAAAATATTTTGATTTTCTAATTTTGGGTCACAACTATTTGAAACTTTCCCAAAATGATATATATTTAATCATCATAAAATAAATTAATCGCTAAAAATGTTTATCGATTAATCGTTAATATTAATTCAAAGTATTAATTCAATATTATAATTGACTATCATTAAAATCTTATAAAGAATATTATGCAGACAATAATACAATAACAATTGAAACCATGAATGCTATTATTGAATTATCGGATTCGGCCATCGTGGCTAGGAAGTAAGTTGCCATAAATTTCAACTTCCCATATTCAAAGAGAGCAGAAATATATTTATGTCGACATAATTTTAATTGGAATAATTAATTTATCAAATTACCAATAATTTAGGCGTTAATGTATGATTTTTTCATCTATTTAAATCTTTATGTTCCAATAACGTGTGGTATTCATCATGGAGACTATTAGGAGATATATAGTGATATCAAGATTAAACTATATAAATGCATAGAGGACAAAACTTACGTGCCATGGCTTGGTAAATGAGAAAATCATTAACTTTGTTCCTATTGGTATAGTCCACTGAATATTGAATTATATAAATACATTAATTGGAAAATTAATATTCGAACTCAAAAGAGAATTATTGGGCACATTTGGTATGTGGTTCATAAGGACATTGTTCGTTGAACTGCTCATTAGTGGACTGTTATGCATATGATTTGATCGAATCATGTTTGATGAGCCAGATGTAAAAGATGCTTGTGATCGATTACCGGCTGGAGAAGGAGATCTTAATGTGTGACTGGGGTTAGAACCGATTTTCCTAGAATGAGCAGCTGATGGTATCGCTGACTGATTGACTGAACTTGTAGGAATATTCGGATGCGGATGTGTCAATGGCGGAGTTGTCAAATGCTTTACCGATGACGGGTGATGCACTTTTTCAGTTGGTGGAGGCATAGAGTTAAGTTTCTGGCGACTAAGGTCTTGATTTTGAATATTTGAATTGTTCTACAAAATCATATAAACACTAAATTCAATATCCGGGGAAAAAATCCCACCGCTGATGAAGACTCTTCTAGTTTTATTGAAGTGATATATTGCTGTCTCTTTTCAATATCCTCAGGCTTCAAGCCACTTGTGGTATGATGAAGATCAGTTCTGGCACAACTATGACCTTCGGATGATTTAATTGATCTTACTATGCATCCGAAATGAGAACTACGAACAACCCTGAAAATGAATATGGTTATTGGTTTTTACATACGCTACAGTGAATTAATGTTAACAAAATCCATTGGTGTCTTTAGTTTGTTCATTTTGACAACAATATTCGACAGGTAAAATCATAACCTAATCACAATCTGTGCTTTTGCTAGACATGACGAATTGTACGTGTTAATTCTCAACTATTTCGAAATCGTTTAATGCAACAAATCACATAATGACTATCAGAAGTAATTTTATTATATTTCATTTTTTATTGGAATATGTTGTCCTTGTAATGTGGAATGAGCACTTGTTATCGTTGAATTTTATTAGCAGTCATGAGAATTTGTAAAGCATTATAAATTGAATTTAAAATTTTAAGTCTGATATTTACGAAAAACTTTTCTGTCATTTACATAGTTCATTTTTTGCATTACTAGAGTACGGTTTGACGTTACGCCACATGAAATATGTATTACCCTATTGAAATTTCACATTTACCAGATATTTAATTTTTCGAGAAACAGAAGTGTTAATGAAAAATATCAATGAATACAAATTCAAGACCACAACTTACAAATGAATTAGAGAATGTATTCCTAACTGAAACACTGTAAACAGCGCATGTTACCATGAAAACTGAAAAATTTGGTTTACAATTTTCTCAATAAAAGAATGTAAAATATGATTAAACGATGAAAGAGTACTTAACCAATTAAGGAAGTCGTTAAAACTAAAAATATTTAAATGAAAAAGAGAAATGAAATTATTTTATCAATTGATTGAAATATAAAATAATATATCTTATTTTCAATTTCTTCTATCATTATTTCTTTTTTATTATTAGACTGTCGATCAATATTTTATTTAAGATTTAACGTGGATTTTTGCAACTAGTAACAAAATATTAATAGTCTAAAAATAAAAAGGAGATAAATATTGTGATACCATTCAATGATAATTTACTATGTTTAAAATGCTGAAAATTTTTTTGATTAAACAAAAAATCGAACAAAATAATATTTTAACTGAATTCTAAAGTAATCTATCGTGGAAAATAATTTTGCAAATTTAATATTTTTACCTAACAATTGTCAATAACACAGAAAATAATCACTTGAATTTGCATTGATATATGTGATTAAATGTTTTTCTAGATAGAAATAAATTATAATCAGTATAGTTTTTGACAATATCAACAAAATGATTGGAAATTTAATTTTTGAACAGAAAAAAGACAAGGATTTTTTAGTTATAGCTAGTCCCCATACTATTGAGATTGGTTAGTAGTAGATAGGTTCAAAAGTTTAAATAAGGAAATCTATGTTTGAATTAGATGGATTTTCAGTATTTTATTTAAATTAGGTGCGGTTTCTACGAGAATATCTAAAGATTTTTCGGATTGTAATTTTTGTATTTTTGATGGGATATTAGTAAAGTCTTGGAAAGATTTAGCTTTGGATTTGACTCCTCGCGATAAGGAGAAAATTATAGAAAACCCAGCAAAATATAGTTTATTTATTGATCACAAGAAAACCCAAGGTTTTCACATGACACAAAGAAAAAATGCTGTAAATGATACCATAAAAAGGTATATTAAATACTTAAATTTGATCTGATGGCTAGCATTCATTTCTCATATAAACAGAAGAAGAGAATATTGACTGTCATTGATAGGTTACTTTCAATGATCAGCAACGCCACACGAACCTAACAAATCTAATATATATAAGAATTTTTCAAATTAATGGAGAATTCTAGCAGTGAGAAATGTTACACGTTTAACTTTTGTTAAAGCACCAATCATTTTAATCAACTTTATACGTGACATGTATTGATTGGTAACTCCTAACCCCTTCCATTGTGTTTATTAATAGGAGGTTGGAAATTCTGAAATTATTACTTGCTAGCACCTCCTCAGAAAGTATTAATTGATTTTGAAAGGGCTACAATGTCAGCGGTTACAAAGGCTAAGGTGAAAGGGTGCTAGTTTTTCATTTTTCCAAAGTATAATAAGAAAAATTAAAAGAGCTGTCGAAAGCGATTTAAATGTAAAACTCAAATCTTTGGCTGCTTTGGTATTTAGTAGGAAATGTGTTTTTCCCAGACTTCCCGAAACATTTCCTGATGTTAAAATAAATTTTAAGCTATTTCTTTTCAAATTATATTGAAAGTCCTGCGGGTATAAATCCACAGTTTCCAATGCAATTATAGCAGTATTCATAATGCAGCAGCTTCTCGTCCTGAAAGAGTTAATAGATGGATTGCATGAAGCGTTATCTGTGCTTGTGCAAGAATATAATGAAACAGTTATAATGTTATGTTCAATGTCCCCAACAATAGAGTTTAAAAGTCAAATTGCCCCAGTTTTTTAATTAATTAACAAATTATTTTACAAACCCTTACTTAAAACTTTCAATTTTGCTTATAGATCTTGGTTAGAACTATATCTGCAGTGTTAAGTAATTGTTTCGATCATAATATACATAAAATACGACGTATATACTTGAGAAAAATTATGATTTATCAAATTTTAAAAATCCATTAGTTTCGAAATTGCCCCAACTTGGGCCCCAGATGAGAAGCACTGGTGTAAATGATTTATAAATTTGTTGTAATATCTTTTTATGGAAATCCTTTACAGTAATTTTCCTGATTACTGGTATCAAAGATTGTGTGAGTACATAACAGGATTTTTCACGGAGTGAAAATGTTATACAGTATTCTATTGTGCAATAATAATCAATAATATAAATATTTACTCGTTTCCATTGATTGTTTGTTTAGGAGGCTCAATAACAGTGGACTCGGTAGCTGAGCTATCTCCACGATGATGGACAAGTTTACTTGGACTTTCATGGGGAGGAGCCCAATTATGCTCATTAAATGCATTCTCTGCGCGTTTTTTGGGTTTCACTAAATTGAGACCGGTTTCCTCAGGATTGTTATCAATTCTCTGAGTAGATGATATTGAATTAAAATTGACTATCTTTGTTAAATCGTTTGCACTGGGAGCAGAAAAGTGAATGTTATTTTGCTAATTGATAGAAATCCATTAATTATGATTACTAATATTAGCAAATACCTTGGGAGTTGAGAAAATCGATTCAGAAATAGTGTTTGAAGATGGTGGTAACGTTAAAGAAGTCGTTACAGCAACAGAGTTCGGCATTGATAATTTCATGAAATGCGGTTCAACTAAAGCAATATTAAGATCTGGTACCGATGACGATTGAGTCGACGATAAATCTGTGCTAATGTTTTGCATCATTTGTGGCATCGGTTCACCAATGTTGGTTACAGCACATACTCCCGGTAAATTCGGAACCGCTGTAATCATTTGACTGTAACTACTATCAACTGCATCCTTATTGATAGTATCGATTTCTAGAAATATAAATAAATGTTGTAATATAAATATAAACCAATTTCGAAAAACTATTGATTTCAATATAATATTTTATTAATATATTTTATTTTAAAAGAATTTATATTTTATTGACAAATTATAAGTAACATATTAAGTTTTATTTATTCTATTTCATTTAGCATTATATTTATATAAAGGTTTTATTTTTCTATTAAGACCCGAGTATTTCTAGAAAACATCTAATGCAGCGTCGCTAATATTTTTGTCATTTATCGAAACAACTTATTTAAATGAAAGAATTTGAATTATTATTATCAACCCTTATTGACTTCAGTCCATATTTTAAATGAATCTATATAGTTTCAAGGACCCTAAATACATTGATTCTGCCTTCAGCCTCCAATACATTCTGGGTTTCGAGAAATTTGTCATTGGATATGAAGAATTAAAAATATAAATTACTAGTAAAATCCCGAGTATAAGCTGCAGCTAATACGTATATTAAGGCAACATTTCTGAATTGCAGCTAATATGATGTGTAGCTTATACAACTAAAAAACAATTCAAATCGAGGATAAGATTATTTATTTCAATTTTCGACATCACACTCCTCAAATCCATCACACTTTTCATTGTCAATAAAAGTGAAATCGTTATCCATTTTAATCAAGGATTCAAAACAGTGCAATAAACAATGTAAACGATTAAAACAAAATGGTTATTGTCACGGTGAAATTTGTTTTTTAATGATAGGTTGCTGATTTTAAAATCATGTGTTTTCAACGCAAATGGTGCAGCTAATACGCGCTGCAGCTTATACTCGGGATTTTACAGTATTATATTATCAATTACATATTATAATGCAAAATAACTCGTTGATCTATGTATATTTCAACATAAAATTTCATCTTTTTTTAAATTTCAACTTATTGTTTGTGACAATTTACAAATACTTTAATAGCAAATATGAAATAAATAATTGAAATAAGCACGAATCGATATACCAGCCTGAAGCCAATGTAATGTTGAAAACATCTTGAATTTTAAAAAGTGCAAGTGCAATGGTGTCGTCCGACCACGGTTTTTCAAGATCAACCGGACTCGCCGACCGCAACAATAATAAATACATAATAATATAAAATAATTGCTGACCGCAATGATGTAGTTTCTTAATAATAAAAAATATTAAAATGTCACTTTTTAATTAAATTAATAAATTATTCATTAAAACTACAACAATAATAAAAAAATTAATAATATAAAATATGACACCTTAAAATGTCACTTTTTAATTAAATTAATACTGTATTGAACGGAGGTTAGTAGTCTGGCAGTATCAATTTCTCCATTAACATGTTGGTGCGCTTTCCTAATTCTGTCCTCAAGTTGAATATATTTTGGCTTAACATCTTAACAGACTGCTGGCAAATTTTTATTCCATTTATAAAAACGTAAATGTTTGGGTGGACAGGCAAACACTTGTTGAGTCTTATACTTATAATACATATTATGTAAATGCGTAATATGTAAATTGTTATGACTTTGATTTTTTTGTGAGTCAGCAAATTCCTACATTTCAATAAAACGACAATCGATGGTCGGCAACTTCGTGGTCGACAACAACCAACGACCCAGTGCAATGCAAATAAAATATGGATAACTGAAGTACTTTTAACAATAAGTAATAGTTCGGATTTATAAAGTTACTTTCCAGCAACTGTTTACAATCGTGCTGAAACAGGAATGTTTAATAATCCTGAAAACACGAAAGAAAATATTAACTATTTTATGTCACCAGAAAAACTGTCTGGAAATCAGATATCAAGACTGAGTTTGTTAAATGAAAAAGATGCACGAAAATCATTACAAGTTCCTTATACAAACTTTAATTAAAATTATGTGATCGAAAATGTTATCATTATCATTATAATAATAAAAAAGGTTTATTTTGAAAAAATTTAATTGTAAAATTATAATATATTTAGTTACATTTATTATGTTTTGTAATTTTTGTCAGATTTACTTGGTATTTTATATTTTGGATAAAGATTAACAATATAAAATATTACTCAATTCTTTGTTGACATCGATTTTAGTTGAAGTTGGAAACTTGACATTTGATCCTGATTTCTTTGTGAGAGGAAGACCGTCACCTTCATCAGACGATGAAGAATCATTAGAACTGCTGCTTGAGGATGAAGTGGACGAATTTGAATCATATTGACTTGAAGGTACATCAGTTTGTCCTGCAATCACAGATTTTTTCTGATCGATTTTCTTACCAAACGAATTCGACTGAGAATGTGAGATATTTGATTTCAACGAATCATGAAATTGCTTGCTGACATTTGTTGGCAACAAAACGTTTCTGTTGGCAACATTCGTTGATCTATTACCAGCAACAGCATCTTCTCCAGTTTCAATTTTTCGTTTTTTTGAATTTTCACTACTATTTTTTCCTTTTAAAATACTTGTTCGTTTAATAGGTTTGACTTGTATTTCAGTAGAATTAGGTTTAGTAGATGGGGGTTTAGCTGTTTGATTGGATGCATTACTAGAATTTGTACTGTTATTGCTGCCTGACTGAGGAGATGAGAAATTAGCCGCCTTTTGATTAAATGATTTATTATTTGAAAAACCACTAGCTGGTTTGTTACTAAATATGGTTGAACCATTGGCTTGAGTTTTATAGTTTTGTGGCTTTGTGTCCTGAGTTCATAGTCAAAATTAAGACAAAAATTTTAACTTATTAAAAAATTAATGATTTGCGATAGAATTAGAAAAGGCAAAGAAGATGAGTAACACAGAATCAAAACTAATCGCGTTTTTGGTCAAACGGCATAAAGAGTTCTACTTCTTCCAATAAATGGAACAATATACTATTTTTTTTTGAAAATTGAATAACTATTTTATTCTTATGAAATAAAATATATAAATTTTTACAGATAACAGACCAATATCGATGATTTACATTTTTCTGGTGAAGCGAAACTTTAAACTTTGGAACTATTAAAACTTGATTAAATATTATAAATGTGAGATTATAAGAAATGAAGATCTTAAAACATGCTACTCATCTTGCCTGTCGTCATAACTTAAATGAATCCTCTACTAACAATAAATATGCCACCAATTAATGAATAAATAGCTGAAACTAATTCAAAACTTGCTCTAACTAAATAACAGTACTCAAAAACACTACTCTTTCCCACTACTCACATCAAGACGAAATTAAATATTAAAAATTTCAATCCATTCCAACCAAACAAGCACCCTCCATGGACAATACTTTGAAAACACAGATCTATTTAATAATAAGAATATTGAAATATTTGAATTAAAAATTGTAATGAAAATTTCAGTTAATTTCTTACTATAAATTTAAAATTCTTCATTATTTTGAGATATTTTGTTAAAAAGTAGCTAGAATTAAAAAAAAATAAAATCTTTAAGAACTCTATATTGAACATATTGAACATTTTTAAAAAATGACTTATTTCTTTTCTTCACTAAAAATGCAGATCAATTTTCCCTTAATTTAACAAGAATTTTAGATACAACTAGTTTTTAAGTGCTAGAAAGTAATATTGATGGCAGGCTGTTTTTTATGAGAAATTTAAAAGAAAATATTGCAATACATATTCTTCCGAGTGATTATTCCGGAGAAAAAGTATTTTGAAATTTCGAGGATTTTCTTTATTTTAGCAAGGTTGGAATATTGTTCTATTTTCTTTCACATATTAGCAGCAAGATTTTATTTGTCTTTCCCATGGGAGTATGTGAATAATGTGTAAGCTTTTTGAATATAAATCAGTGTTGATATGATGAAATGAGTTTGAAGGTTCAAAAGAATTTTACATTGTCATTGTGTTGCGAAATTATCCAATTTCGAATTTCTTTGAATTTCGAATGTATTTGTGTGAATAGCTTTTTGGATTACATTTTTTTTGTATTGAGAAAGTATCTAATTTTGAATTTCATGTAGACAATCGTTAAAATTAATTATAAATGGTTGTAAATCGTTGAATCGTAATTTTGTTTAAATGTTTTCCTTATAACTAAGTGAGTGTCGGAAATTATTCTTCCTAAACTTTCCATTGCAAATGTTTGATACTGTAATAGCTCTTATCTATGTATTTCATAATATAATAAATAATAAAAATAATATTAATTAATAAATCGATTCCTGAATTATTAAATAAATAGAATCAATATAAAATTTCAATTGCAAATATATGAATAATTCAAATATAAATATAAAAATGTACTTGTGTGAATAAAGCTTTTTTGACGCACTTGGATTATACATTTTTTTAATTTAGGCTATATAGATTGACTATCTAGGTTAAAAGCTAGATAAATTAAATTCCTGGGCCTTTAAAGCTCACATGTTTGACCAGTAATAAATAATAATTATTTTGTAGGGTAAAGGGATGGGCAGTAAAATGTTAGAATTAGCACAATAAATATTGATCTCATATTATTATCATTAGTAAAATATTTCTGATTGCATAAATTACAGTAAATGAATATAATTACCAAATCCCTCATAATGCTATGCTTTGCTTGATTTCTTTTCAGTAAACTGCTCACTTCCTCAACATTTTCATCTTCTTCATCGAAGTCATATTTATTAATAGCCAAAGTATTTTTGTTATCCACGGGAACTGATTGAGTTAACTGAATAGGTATTTTTAAAGTATTGTCATCGGTTTCTTTATTGGCTGTCACTGTTGATGGAGAATTCAAAGAGGTAAATACTTCCTCATCTTCATCTTCCTCTCCTTCTTGTTCTTCCTCATATTCTTCTTCATCAAAACCATTTAAACCTTCATCTTCAAGATCTCCACCATCATCATCAATATCACTGTTTTTCCGTTTGATAGTCTCTACTGGACGCTGATGACCGTATCTACGCAAATAATGTTGGCATTTCACACACATCATTCTCATTCGATCAGTTAATGCTGCATTCTTCTCTTCCGATTGATCCTGAATCGGAATATATCAATTGATAAATATATGATAAATACACACCATTTTAGGTAAAGTTGTTTTACAATTCGAGCAGAATTCTTGAACAGTTGTTTCACCTGGAGATAGATTATTGGAATCACCTTGTTTCTCAGATGGTTTATCAGATTCTGAAGCTAAGGTCAGAGCATCTTGTTTCATATGGTTGGGATTATCAAGATTTTCATTCTGTTCCGACACAGGAACTGTAGGCACTCTACCTGCATTTATTATTTCATTGAAAATAATCCAAGTTTCAATATTACTCCGTAAATTTTTTTTGGTGGCATATTTTCTATTTTTTGGACGATTTTTTTTCCAATAATAGTAAAATGTCACAAAATCTCCAACCAGTCGACTCTTTTTGTTTCTTTTATCTTGATTGATTCTTAGAAAATTTTTACCGTATATTTTGACGCTCTCGTCAAACATGATATGATCTTCATCTGTCCACAAAAACGGCATTTTATTGGTCTAAAACAAAAGTATAAAATTATTAACTATATAATACAATATTATCAAGTCAAATTCTGATTTGTATATAATTATATTCAGGCGTCAGATATCGGTATCATGTGGCCAGTCAAATTTATTATAATCGTAGATAAAAGAAATCAGTAAAATTACATTTGAATACACATTAAATATTGATAATAGAAAATTAAGTTATTATACTCCCGAATTGTCAGTATTGTTTATTAAAATTTAATTCGATTACCATGATAAATAAAGATAATTAAAGAGAATTGAGATTGTGATTTATATGTTTGTATTATTTAGGATGTTGGCCTCTTTCTATAATTATATCAAGACTTGGATTCAAGTTGAAATAGTGCATTTAGTATTCATTGTCAACGAAAACTGAATCAAATTAGAAAGATGAAATGGAAAATCATGGAAAACTCTGTAAAAAATATAACATTTAATAATATTAATAATTCAGTTTTTTCGTTTCTATGTGTGTGTTCAATTACAACAGATTTAAATCAGGTACGTTTTGAAGGAACATATGATAGTAGTGTCATAAAATAAACATGATTTTTTAATAATTGTTTTTATACATATTTTGTTTTAAAATATCTTTTTAATATCTTTCCATTCGATATTCCAGACAAAGAATTAATATCCTTAATTTTAAACAGAATAATTTTGTAATATCTAATCTGACAAAGACTAAATTTTCCAATTAGATAAAAATTAGTTTTCACAATTTTTACACTGAAGAAACGATAACGATGATTGTTAAAATTTTAATGTTTATCAATGTAGAAAATCTGTGACAAATTTCGAGAGAAATTGCGGACTTTGAGAAATTTTTTTGGCTTATTTAGATATTTTGTTTTTAATAATAGTAATAATTTGTCACATTTCTATCCAAGTTTCGAAAAGAAAAAATAAGTTATCAGTAAGATTTTTTACATCCAAAATGAATTTTAATAATTTATGTCCACGATTGTGTTGTTCACTGTGTTTAACAAATCCAGGGATTTATAGGATATTTGTAACCCTAACCCTATCCTTCACATGGCTGTCAATGCATTATAATTAGACCCACCTTCAATGGTCTTTCAATCTTCTTTCTTGCATCACTTATTATAAAATTATATTCATAAATAAAATACGAAGAATCAAACAAATAAAATCACTGGGATTCTATTCAATAGAAAATCAGCATGAAAATGAGTCTGATTAAAATACAATTAAAGTTGGTCAAAATCTAGTAATTGAAATTTAAATCGTAATCTGTCAAGCTGGTCTGATACTTTATCGTGCACTGAACGGTTATTTGTTCAGATATAGAAACCGATAAAATCAATTTACGCAATTTTAGCGGTGGAGGAGAGATAAGAAATATTTGCAAGAGAGATAAAAAATAAACTCAAACCGATCCCCAACCGATATCGATGAAAAATGGAAATCCTTATACAAGTAATACAAATTCTCAGGGACTGGAAAACTGAAAATTAAGCAATTATAGGAACACTATCATACAACTTATAAAAATGACATCAAAGTCAGCACTTTCTGTCACTAATAATAAACGATTTTCAATTTATTCTAACTACTTATGTAGATCAACAAACGACCCGAAAATACATTAGAAATTAATCTAAAATCCTGCTTAGTATTTACAAATCCATTATTGGCTCAGAGGTAAATTCCAATTCATTTTCCAAATGAATTATTGGGAAGGAAATTATTATACTCATTTTAATTATTTGAATCTATGTCATGCAATTTCAAATGATATCACTAGAAATTATTAATATTTAGAAACAAAACCAACTATACACTGCTTGATTATTATTTACACAGAAAATTTGGCAATTGAATCAAATTCATGAGAAAACCGAAAGAATATAGCACTATAAAATGTTTTATGAGATCATACAAAACCAGAATGAAAATTATAGGCTTTATTGAAGAGATTTTTGAACATTTAATTGTGCAGCAACTAAAGTAACAACTGAGAAAGCAAGAATGTATACACCGATTGGATTTGGAACAAAAACAAAATTCGATAAATTGACAAGTGCAGCTGAAACCATTCAATTTATGAAGCATAGAGGTCTTTAATTACTTGTTGATATTTGTAGAACCTAAGTAGACCTAGAAGATTTTATAAAGTTTTGAAGTTATTGCAGTCAATATTCATTATTTGGTATTGATTAAAGTAGTTTCTGAGAAAATCTGATGAAAGAATCGGTAATCTTAATCGTGCAAATTATTGAATGAGATTAGTATTTTCATTTGAATAGCTATGTAAATAGTCAACTTTGTAAATCATCAGATTTTATGAAATTCCACTGCATAGCAAGATAATTGGTGTTTATTGTGAAATGGCTCGAATAGAAATTGTTACATAAATATTCTTTGTAGCAACAATATTCTAATCAACTGTAAAATATCAAAAGTATCAATGGATAAATTGGTACACACAATAAACATGTTCATTATTTTCCAATCAGATGTTTATGGACAATTATATGATTTCTCGTAGCTTTTTAACTTACAAATTCTTCGGATCAATAACATGCGTAATTTTAATATGTCGCAATGAAACACAAGGTGCATGGAAGAAATGAATGAACCAATAAATTAAATAACACTTGATAAAATATATGCCTAGAAATATTACGAATTTTATCTTAAATTAATAGAAATTAAAATGAAATCATTTTACTAATATTACACTGATATTATATAAGAAACTTACAATTACAACTCCAAATAATTCGACATTTCACGTTCAAACATGTGTTTAAATATCTATTTTTAGATAAATACTACTAATAACTAATATTTAATTATTTATTAATTTTTATTATAAATTGATTAGGATTAATTTTATAATCGAACATTATTTTATTTTATTCAATATATACTTTGCACCAAAATGCTATATTATTATTTACTTGTTTAATATAATAATAATTATTATTATTATAAAGCGCCACTCAAAAATTCGTTTTACGATATATTTCGACGGTTTCCTGTCATCATCTGGTAGGATATGAAGATTATGGAAATAATAGATTTTTTGAACAAATGTATTAATTATATCAATTAAAAATACTTTAATTCTTTAAAAATTATAATTCAAATAATAAATAATTTTTTTAAATTGTAGCAATTAGAAATAAAATTTTAATTATTTTATTATTATTATTATTTAAATGAATTTAATAATATTAACCTCAGGCAATGAATTCTCTGCAAATATTTCCATAGCTTTTTCCATATTGTATTGCGCTTTGTGGAGGCAATCAAGAGCTTTTTGTCTTGTCAACATATGGGATGCAATTTTTCTACCATTTTCCACTGACGCACTATCATCAACGCCTCCACCAAAACCTTAACATTTTACATCCAATAAATTAAAATATGATAATATTAGACCAGAAAAGCATGCGATTGATATTGTTGCCATATTATAGACATTAAAAACCTCTTCTGGGATCTGATTAGGTTTCCACATTAATTGCTCTCTAACTCTGATACTGCCATTTACGTCTGTTGCTTTCTCTTCAGATGATAACAATTCTGGTAATTTAGCTTGATATGCATCACCAACCTATAAAAGAATCACTAAACAATTTCTAATTTTAAAGTAAATTCTAATAATCCTGCTATTATGGAAATTTTGCAGGATTATCAAAAACTTGGACAGATGCAAAGAATTTCAGATTATTGTATATTCTTTATTATCTTGTCGAAAATATTAGATATAGTAATGATAAAACCATTTAGCTACTTTTTCCATAAAAGGTTCTATTTTCCAAATGATATTAATTTATAGATAAAAAGTAAGATGTTACAAAATCATTATACGTCGCAAATAAATAAGGATAAGATGAAATAGAAATCTTATTCAGTTTTATTTACATTTCAAATTTCATACAATTACAGTGAGATAGATTTTATAATTTATGGTATTAGTAGCATGTAAATCATAGTTTTTTATAAAGATTTGGGATGATGTTCAAACATTAGAATTTTATTCATTTCATTTTATAATTAATACTTAAATTGTAAATGCGCTCAAGAATTAAAATATTTTATAATACAGCGGTAAATAATATAATATAAATTAGCTGATCTACCAATTTTCTATGCTTACGATATGAATTATTGACAATTACTAAACGCCACTATTTTTTGGAAATTTTCACAAATTATTCTAAATAAATAGCCTAAATTAGTAATATAATAAATTGATATTCCTCATGATTAAAAATTATAATTAGCTCTCAAAAATTCATTATTAAATGAGTCTGTAAGTCAAAAAAAATATTGAACTTCAAGGATTGTCTAAGCTGAAAATTGTAATATTTTTATTTTTTACATTTTACTTTGTAAAAATAATTGATTTGATTTTTTCAAAATCACATTATTTTTAATTTATTAATAGTCACCATTATTGGAAGAAAATAATATATTTAGTGACTAGAAGGTCTCGTATGTAGAAAAGTCTTTGATACATGAAAAAACACACAATGTTATGGTAGAGGCGTTTCACCTGTCAAATGGTCTCCTTTCATATAAGAATATTCAAAGATATATTTAATTCGTAGAAAAATGTCAATCTGATTTTGTATGATCAAATTAAATTAGGATTAACTTTTTTTATCAAAACAATAATTGTAAGATTTATTAAAATAATGATCAAAGAATTCATGTTGAGAAATGTGATAAATGCAATTTGCTCGCCATCTAAAAGTCAGCATCGTAAAAGAACTCTAGCTAAATATTTCAAAGCAACTAAGAAAACAATCAGAATTGATTAAGAAGACAAGATTATGTATAAGCTGGTAATCTAAAAACGTATTAAAAAAGTGCTTAATAATTTCTGGTTATAACCCTAATATTCTAAATTTTTTATATTCGTTAAATTTTTAATAAAGAACAGAACAACTCTGTCCTACCGTCGTCTACATAACTTATTCCAATAGTCCAATTATAGTTCTACTTATAATATTTTAATTTCCTTTCTTGTCATTTATATAAGATCAATAAATTAAAAAATTACACATTTTAGATAATATTATTCATAAGATTGTTTCAAAATTTAAAAAAAATGATAGTGATGTCTCTTTGTAGACCCATTAGAATTTCATTTATTTGTTACTCTTACTGCCTCAATTTTTATATTTTAAGCAGTTCTTAGTAATTTTAGAGATCATATAAATGCTGATGGTGATGTGCAGATACTTGCAGTAACATTATAATGATAAAATGACAGGGGATTACAAACATACTAAAATTATTGAATTTATTGAATACTTGATTAGTTGAAAGAATAAAATATAAATATAACTGATTAGTTGACATTGTATAATAATAATAAAATTATTTACAATCACATCTTATCAAGGTCACGTGTATACTACAATTTCTCATAATAATAATAACAATTAACTAGTTGGTTCATAAATATTTACCCGTATTTCCAAATATGTAGCTGCTAACTTTCTGCTTCGTGCGTTAAAGCTATAAACATAGAAAAACGTATTATCGTCCCTCTGTTTCGGTATAGGAATACTTCCGTCTTTCCCGTTGATTAATGAATGATGATCAGCTCTTGGTGAGCCGGAACTATTGAGATTAGATGATTGGGTTGTGGAAAACAATGCCATTGCATGATTTAGGTCCGGGAAATGTCTGACAGTGCACATTCCTCTTAAACTCGATGATGGGGTCGATAAAGTATTATCAGATATGAATATCTCCCGTAGACGCAGCTAAATATGTTGTACTAGTTTTATATTTATTTCATAAAAATAAAGCATTGATATCGAGGGTTTAAGATAAGTTAAAAATAGAAATTTTTCAATCCATCTTATTCAAATTTTCAATTATTTTTCGTTACAAATATATAAAAGTCGGCATAAATATCAAGTTAAAATGAAAAGTGAATTTTGATAATAATTATTTGCAGCAAGTCCAAAATTTATCACTAATTACTCGCTTTATCGTATCCAGTTTCTAGAGAAATGTTAGCAACTATAAAATTTATACGGCCCAAGATTTGATAGAAGATATAATAACATAATAAATAAAGTAAATCATAATTGTTAATTGTTTTCTATAATATTGGTTTAGCCAGATTCAATTTTGTATTATGTTAGTTATGTGGAGAATTATACAAAAGAAAGCGATAAATGATTCTTGAAGATTGTATATAATGCTATTGCGAGTACTGGAGTAGGGATAAAAAAGTTACAAAGATTCCTGCTATTCAAAAACCAAAAGATATAATATTAGATACTATAATAGTTGTAAAAAAATCACTTGTCTTCTCTGATCAAAAAATGAAGAATAATTGAAATCTTTAGGACAATATTGAGTAGTATCAATCCAACACATTATTAATAATTATATTTTATTGTTTACATTATATTATAAAATTTTACACAATTAAGCTTAAAATTATTTTTATGTTGGTTAATAATGCTGAATTGCTTATAAAAATTAATTAATCACTTTTATTCATGATAATATTTAACAAATTTGAAATCTAGATCTAATAAATCGAATCATAGATGTTAGATAAGAGTTACGGTAAGAGTTACGAGGGAAATTTTAATACACTTAATATCTTTCCGGTTATTTTTCAGACAAT
>CAUHTR010007922.1:33020-179891 GCA_959609185.1 Schmidtea polychroa
ACAATTAAGGACTAGGAAATATTGATATACAGCTATTTAAGGAACAAATGTTTAAAATGTTTATAAGAAGTTTTCAAGATTTTCTAATTTTTAAAATAACATTGGTAGAATTTGTATGGTAAGTAACAATCTGTGAATAGAATCGACAAAATAACAATTGATAAACGAAAAAACCCGAAAGACTTTCAATTATTTGATCAAAGCGTAAAAGTATATATACTTTATACATGTTACGAATTAATAAATATATAAATTAAATGAATATTGAGAGTAAATAAATACTTTAAATGTGAATTACTGTTTAATGACCCAAAATCAGCTATCAGATGCTAATGACTTTAAAATGATGCACAAGATACCAGCTAGCGTTAATGTGTATCAATAACATGTCTAAGGGAATTCTAAATATTTCTGGTTTTAATCCTCCTGATAAATAATCAATATAAATCCAGAATGACAGCAAATTAAACTAATTATTTATGCTTCCAAATTTCAACTCCAATCTCCGTAAAAAATGAAGTTAGTGCGCTTAACTGTCCATAGTGAAGTTGTTTTTTATTGTTTGCAGCATATATATTTACATCACATCAAACTACAAGTAGGGTCTCGGCGTCGACTATTTGTCTAGTAAACAAAATTAAGCACAAAAGCATGACAAAAACATGAACACTGTCTCAGTCATATGCGCCACCACCATCACCTTTGCCGCCACCAACCGAAAATGATTACAAACAAATGAATTTAACTAGATATTAGCAAACTGATAACACAAAAGTCGTATTTAATTCCGATTAAAGCATTCTGTCGATTTACAAAACTTTCGATATTTGACTAACAATTGAATAAAGTCCAAATTAATTTTTATTCTCATGGTAACTCTACTGGTTCGCAACATTATCAATCATTAAATATCCTATTTCGATACTAATATTTGCAAATGTATTTTTTAAGAAATTTTTTCTCCGCCATAATTTTTACATTGTAATTTATTTTGTAATTTATCATCTCTTTGATAGGATAGCTACATCAATTTGGACGAGACCTATGTCTCGTATCAAAGTGGTTAACGAAAAACAAATAAAATAATTGTCTTTATGAAAATTTAATTTCTTCATGATACACAAATATTCAATATTGTAAAAAGTCACTCAATAAATTCCATGGCCTCGATCGATATCAATTTACATCTGAGTTGTTGCTTATGAAACCCTTAAGCGCATATTGTTACCAATTATCACGATTTCCCCCCTTTTCCATGAGATCAATAATTTAATTTAATTAAAGTCACGCAATCGGCAAGTTGAATAATATTAAGAATATTTTCACTTACATACATTTATATGTATAAAAATAATGTTTTCAACAAGTAATTGTAAAAAAAAGCAATAGTAAAGAATTAGTAAATTGTTTTCAATTGTCAGAACAAATGTGTATAAGAAAAATTTTAATTATATTTGTCCATCATACAGAATTAAATGCGTATCTTTTAAAAATAATAACAATAATTCAAAATTCGACGAAGGACTGTTTCTGAAATTAGACAAAATGGTCTGTGACGACTTATGGCGAAGAGCGGGGAGTTGTTTTAGAAATGCGATGCTACATGACATTATATCAGTTCTTTATTTAACAATGTAATTAAACACCATTAATTATAATGATTATTTCGTTCTTTATTATTGATTATTTACAATTTGTTACGCTCAACGGCATACTCAGATTTCAATCGCTCTGATCACTGATGTTTTATTGCGACATGAGAAGATGAAAGGTATGTGATCAAGAATGACATCATTTATGGACAGCCCTAAATGAATAAAACATTGAAAGACTTGGCTGAATCAGAAATATTTGGCGCCCAACACAGTGAGCAGTAATATATCTAACTTATCGTCTAGTTACTATACTTAACTACTGTGCCACGAACAGTTATGTAGTATGTCGTCAGATTTTGAGAATGAATGTCTAATGATCCATGCAAAGTAAAATAGATAATAATAGCAAATATGTTCATTACCTTTTCGCTGCGATGTTCAAGGACTCATGTAAGCATGGAATCTCAGTATCTCCATTTATTTACGTTTTAAGCATACATAGAACTACTAGACGTATATTTATAGAATTACAAAATTTCAAAGCGTATAATGAAAGACTTTGCAACAAAAGAGTTAATATTTACAATAAATGGTAAATGAAACCGTCTATTTCCACCTTCTAATTGTTACCATATAAAACGGTTATGTATGGTGGTAACCGAGATAAAATAACGTAATGTCATTACATCAAAGCGTCACTTTCCAATGGCATAATTACAATCACCTGTCGTATGTGATTTAACATTTGGTATGTCGCCAAATTTGTAGACCACTAAAAGCGTTCCATGAAAGAAGATTGAGAATCACTGTTCTAGTGGATATTATTCAAGAGCAGATAACAATTATAACAGAATAGAGGTTGCCAAAAAATTTTTACATAAAACCACATTAAAATTGTTTCAATAATCTGGGGTGAAATATTCCAATATTTGATAAAAAGAACCACATCAAGTTTCACAGCGACAGGGTCCGGTTACATGTCAGAAAACCGGTTAAAGGCATATCGAGTTCTCCCAATGAATTTTCTACAGACTATATACGTCGATAAATTTCTAAAAACTCACAGAAATCTCTACTAAAATTGGATTTTATTGATTATAGTAAACCAAATTTAAAGGACATTTCAGTGATTGAGATATTCTATTTTCAATCTAGTGAATGGCGGAATATTGAGAATTACGGTTCCTAACGTGATCTTAATTAAAACCCAATGTCAAGTATAAAATATATAAATCAGGTTAAAAAGCGAACATATGAAATTCATTTATGGCAATGTAGTAGAAATGGTGCCTCGTCGCTCACATGCTTGGTGTTATGCTCTGATCTATTACAGCTTCCATTGTCTGTTGATAATGTTATATATTTACTAAAGATATGTCTAAATTATCACATGAGCTCCACATTGTGTTAGATAAGTTTTGTAATTGCCAATAAAATTATAATAATAATAAACTTGGATACCAAAAAATATCCACAGTGAAAGAAGAAGCAGGACTCTTGTCAAGTGTCAGAACTGAATTGGCGTCAAGTTGTCATTTCATGATAAATATTTAGGCATAAATTTGAATAAAACGTTTTCAATTACATTTGTAATCTGGAGTGTAATATTATCTTATTTTTTAAATAAAAATGTTATTATATTAAAATTTTGGTACTTCAAAACTTTATTCCCTTTTAATGAAATGGTCAATCTAATTCAAAATCAATACTTATTACAAAAATATTTGCAACCATTATTTTAAACTTGAAAATTAATTTCAATAACTTCGTTTAAAAATTCTTAATCACTTAATAACAAATGAAAATGTTTGCTTTAGAATATGAAAGCTAAAAAATTATTACACTTACCCATTCGGGAAAATTTTGAGGCATTACATGGGTATCAAATTCCCCTTCATTTGACAATACACTTGGTGGAATCTCATCCAAACGATAAAACTGTTTCAAAGAAATTTCAGCTTTTTTATTAGTCAATTTGTCTCGTTTTTGAAATTTAAATTCTTCTATTAACCCTATTCTGTATATGTCTTGTTTTTTATCCAAATAAAATGCAAAATCACCTAGATATATATTTAAAAATTGGAATTACTTGATTTATTAATATAATGTTCATTTTAAAATTGTTTTTACTTACCTACTTTATAGGCAACATTGTTAACAACAATATTATCATCTGTTTCTTCTACCTGTGATATGGGTTTTCCTTTTGATCTATTACTTCTACGTGGTCTTAAATCAGTACTATTTCCATTACTATCAACAGAATCATTGTCATTTGCCATCTAAAATTTGATATTTTAGAAAAAAAATTTGAAATTTAAAAGTCGAATATTTAATATAAATTTAACAATATATAATCAGACGATAATATAAACAAATTTAAAGATTTATCAAACTAGGAATCAGTGATTATATATTGCTAATATTAATCACATTAAGTTGCAAACACTTTAGATTTTATGTATTTCAATTATTTATAAATTAATGAAATTATAATTTTTAGAAACTTTTGTAAAAATTTTATTGATATAAGTGGTAGTCATAAATTATTTTATTTTTATCAATTTTTCTGTCTTAATAAATTTCTATTATCTTAATTTTATTTCGGCTATTGATCGGTGGCGAAGCAAGGATATTTGGCACCCAGGACAATGCACCAAAATGTACGATAACAAATATTGAATTATTGCAATTTAATTGCTATAATGAAACTATAGTCTAGGCAACATTTCCTACAAAATAATATTATTTAAAAAAATTATATCCAAATAATCAAGTTGGTTATCTTACGATTACATATGTATAAAAAAATATGTATAAAAAAACACTTGCATTCATTGCTGAAAACTGAATGTGCTCAACCAAGTCTTGATCGATAGCCTCTTCGTTGACCTGGGTATCCAACTGCCGCACTCGGATCCTTAGTGCTTTGAGCTCAATTTTATGTTTTTCGCTTTATGTCTGCAGCTGCTGGATAATCTGCAGACGTTTTTCATCTCTGTCGAACTAAATCAAGTACTCTCCATATCTCTGCAACCACCTTTAAGTTTAGACACCCGGTGCTGTAGTAGTTTTTGAGCATACTTTGTCAGCCCTTAGATTTTCCATTAATTCGAGAACTAAATTGAAGAAATTAAATTGATATTTCCACTATTATGAATTTCCCGCAAAGACCTATCCACATCTACACGCGATACTCTCGTTTATTATTACTTATTACCCACGTTGGTTAAGGGTTGGCGGTCTCGTTTATAAATTTCCTGGTTACTTTTAATTTCCCTACCCTTGCATGCCTTAATGATTGCTCGTTTGGCTATATTTTTAATTTTATCCACCAATAATTAAACAAAATGACGGATAGGTGATCGGTTTACAGCAAATTCGTTTTGAAAATTATGTATTGTGTTGTATTTTTAACCTGGGATGAGAGAGAAACTTCAGAATATTGCCAATGGTATTATTTACATATATTTCCCAAACCTCTGAAATTTATGTTACCTACTACTATTTTCAAACTGCTACTACTGGTATTACTTATAACTATGTTTAATAATAATTATAATTTCAGTATAATATTCCATTATATTGACACTAAGTATGGATCTGTTATTTTTCCCCTAAAAGGGAAAAATAATAATCGTACACTGTGAAGGATGCATGACTATTCTAAAAAGCTTAAAGTACAAAAGAAATCAATGATAGACAGCCTTAGGTGTTATAAATCTGGTTATAAAAAAAGAACAAGTATGCGTCCATAAGAAAAGGATCGTATTTTGAAAATTTTTATTGAGACCTGGCAGTTCTGCTTATAGTATGCTATAAATGGTTATGCGAAACACCACTTTCCACTACTGAAAGAGATTACAACGACTCAAAAACAATTACCTTAAAATACTACTTAGCATACTGCTTTGGTGGATAAAGCTTTACAGAGAATCCCATAAGAAAAGTGAAAATCTTTTTAATTTCCATTCCTATCTCTCCTTATCGCCATCAATTCAAATGTGCTTACTTCATGTAATACCTCTTTCTTTTGTTTCATTTTATTTTACTTTTTATTTTATTTTTTATTATTTTGGTGTCATGTGAATTCTGTCTAATTGTTTAGTTATGTTTGAACGTGTTTTAGTCACGATTCAACCACTTTGACTCAAAATCGGTTCTAGCCCAATAATTTGGAAGGCAATGCATAAATTTGAGAAACATAGTCACCGTAAGACACAATTAAAAAAGTAGATCAAAAGAAGGTGATTGTATTCTATCTCTGTTAGCATCTTCCAATAACAAATTTTAGTGTACATTTCTTCCCAGCCAATATAAGTGCCATAAAAACTTTCAAAGTCTAAACAATTTTGACGGTGGACATCCATCTAAGTATTCGTTTGTAATAAGAGTTTGTACTTCGAACAGAAATTCAAATTTTGAAATCAGATCACTCAATATTGCTGTGTAGTTGTTATTTGTTGGAAACGATCTAAAACAGGCCTCCTCACGCACGCAACCTTTTCCCTTGCTGAAAGATTTGAGTCTTGTGCCAATTAACCATGGTTTTTTCGCTTTCACTGGATTCGTCTTTATATTTTTATCCCGAATTCTACATGCCTTATCTTGGTAGCCTAAATAGGATTTCTACATAAGTTTGCGATTTTTCTTAACGGTTCGTGGGTGTTACAGGGTCGTTTTGAGACCCCAGAGTACTTATTTTTACATAAATAAATTTTGAAACAATTTTCTGATACTTTTGTCACACAAAAATGCTCATTTTGATGTTGTAAACTCTAATCGTCTAGACTTTCGGTTGGCATTTTTTTATAATTATTGCTTTATAGAAATTTGGGATCTTTTAAAGACCCCACTTTAAAACATATTACAAAACACAAAAAGAAACAAATAAATGTATTTATTATAAAATATATACATACAACAACTCTTTGAATAAGTAAGCGGAAACACAACACGAAAAAAGCAATGGTAAAAGCAATGCTTTTCTTTAACATTTAGCAATGATGGCACTTAATTCGTTTTCGGTTAATGGGTATTCGTTTTAGTATCCTATGGTTGTGGGCAGACATGACACCTTCCTGTCTTATTTCTATTTTCTATGTTGATCACATTTTTCTTAACAATTTCAATAAACTCCTAAAAGGACAATTGAAATTTTCACATAGGTTCTCAAGTTTGAGAGTTTTGATACCGGATATATGAGTTTCATGTATATTTCGTTTCCAAGATCTTTCTTGAAATCGTAGTGTGTTTTATTCTTTGAACACATATTGCATGTAACAATGCAACATCCATATGCTATAGAAAAGAATAATCCATATGGCTATTTCATAAAAATTTGCTGACTGCGGTAGGTTCTAACCAATTTATCACAGTTGTCCACACCTGATTTGGTGGTGTGGTAGCACTCATTTATTTCACATTTACCCTCATTTTTATAAGGTTTACCAGCATGCATTGATACCAGCAGATTAACATGTTTTTCTTGTCCAAAAATGACGCGATTTTTGTTTCATAGTTCTTGAGATGCATTTCCTTTTTGCCTTCCCTGTATACTTCTGGAAGTTGGATTAACTCTCTTCGATTGGAGCTCATTGTGCCAACGATTTTAGCTTGTGAAGTAATTGTCCAATAATTATGTTCCTCTCTTTATCTAGAAAAGGCTTAAATATTTCTATAGACATGGCTTCAGCAAAGGAACTTTCTTGCATTAGTAAGAGTTTTATATCCAATATAAACAATACTATTAAGTGGAATAGAATATTTTGCATCAACAATCCAGTAGAAAAATATTTCAAATTACCCCGGTTTAGTTTGAATATACCACCAAAATCCGTCACTCGACCATGAAATTCGATCTACTGCCCATCTAAAGTTAGAAGAGATCAAGATACATAAAATGTCTGTATATTTGCATTGAATTGTAAAAGTACTGTTCATACAGAAGCAAATGGATCTGACTTGTAATTGGATCTGACCTTAAGTGCCATCGAATATTATGGTTTTTGATGACTACTGCTTCTTTCGAGATCATTTACTCTTTCTGTGTGTTTAAACTTCTTAAATCTACTATCTATTTAAAAAAAAAGATTGGCAATTTGAAGCCGATAAGGTGAACATTAGATACAAACACAGTAATCAGATTCATTCATTTTTGAATATGGTAACTATCACCGATTTATATTATCCTTGCTAGCAAGCCAACACTTGGACCTCTACTGGGTTATTGAACGTCCACCGGATTCAACAAACTGGACATATTAGTTCTGAAATATATGTGTTCCTAGAGTTATCATATCTGTGCGCAGTTGCTGAGATACTAATTGATAACTTTAAAGCTTTATCAAATTCTTAGTATCCAACATCGTGAAACATAAGTATGGCTGGAATGGTTTGAGGCATGTTAGCATAATTATCTGTGTCTTTAATATATTCTGCAACTTCATCCTTAATCTCTTTTTTTCTCATCTTTATATGCAAGTAGGTAGATGTGAGCTCCAGGAATCAGTATGAGTTATCGCGCATACATACCCCCTCCCCATTTTGATTAATGAGTTATCGCGCATATAATTTTTAATCTGTATATTTATTTAAAAAGTGCTGTTATTGATTTTTATGTGAAAAAAAGTCCAAAGTTAAAATTATGATTAAAAAGTGCAATTTCTGACTATAGTCAGAGGTGCTTTTCTTAGATTTTAAGATTGCACTTAGATATGTTCCACGAAAAAGATTTGTTATTTGTCGACACAGATTATTTTATATGAAAATCAACGAAAAGATTTCTTTTCGATGTAAATTTCGCCTTTTTAAGGAATAATTTTTGGAACATTGGAAACAAGGTATATCCTTAACCAGACATCCTTAACAAAAAAGTTGCATCTTGATTCAACTACGAAGATTCCGAAATAAAATCCTCGAAATGTTTCTTGGTTCTCCCAGTAATTAAGAAAAGGTAAAACGATGTACAATTCTCAAAAATTCGGCTATGTACGACGGACTTTGAAATATTTTTAACGCTTCTATTTATGACAGCGCATCGTAAAATTTACATATTTTGATGGGACTTTCAAATCTTTGTTCAAATATATACTATTATTGTGGCAACTATGAATATTTGTTTAAATAAACTCATTTGATTAATATATAGACTCAATATGAATAGAGAGATTAATACCAATATCTTTGTTTTATATGTAATTCATATCAGAGATCTCGAATCTTTGTTTTAAAAATTATTTTTCGCGCGCAATTTAGAAAACATTAACTATTTCAACTATTTTTCGACTAATTATATAAACATATAGTACATCATTTTAAATGGAATTACAAAATGAAGCTGTTTATCAAATTGTCGGTCCTAGTAGTAGCTGTAAAACGCTTTTTGTATGTAAATTGATGCAATCTAATTTGTTTGTTAAAAAATTCAACAAAATATATTGGCATCGAGGTTCACAAACTGAAAATGGTTTGACGCATTCAGAATTCTGTAAAGTTCAAATGAAAATTATAAAGGGGTTTGATAAAGATTGGACAAAACGTTTACAAAAGAGAGATGATTTGTATCAAGAAGCCAACAAAGAAAAGGAATTTAATAATTTGTTTACAAAGATTTGTAAACATGTTGGAGTTATAGTTATTTTTATAACCCAAAATCTTTTCCATCAAGGAGGAAATCATAGAACTCGTAATTGAAATGTACATTATCTAACAATTTTCAAAATCCCTAGAGATGCAACAGTTATTGATTTTCTAGCAAGACAAGCATACCCAAACGATAGGAAGTTTCTACTAGAAGTATTTCAAGATGCAACTAAAATTCTTCATGGATATTTATTTGTAGACTTTACCCAAAAATGTTCCGATGAATAACGAGTTCGAACAGATATATTTAACAAAAACGGTGCAACAGTATATAAACAAAGTTGAGCAATTGAAAAGATTAATAATGTCTTTTGGAAAAGTAATTGTCAAAATGCTGGGGTGCCACTCGGTTGACTCCGACTATTTTAACTTTTTGTCTAAGAGATGATTGTCCATTCCGCATATGTTAGCCACCACTTCGTCAACTCCGAGCAGAACCCTGCACAACCTATAATCCAACATAGTACCCGTGAATTGCTTCACGTTGGAAATGTACTATGCCGGCGAGACGCCAATAAGCAGGTGACCTCCTGCCTTAGGACTACTCCTTACTGAGGCCTCGACTTCCTTCTCTTGACTGCCGATAGAAGGACTTACGTCTATTCATATTATCAAACCTCTCACTACCTTTGGATTAGATGCAAATTGGCTAATGCTCGTCTAACCCTGAAAACTTTCAACTCTATCCACAAAATCTATACCGAACTCCTCACAAAGGAAAACTTATATAAGAACGAAAAAATGATTTATTTCAACATTATAACACAAAACACAGACAATTTACACGCAACAGATATACCTTGATAAGGAAAGGGCAAGAAAAGAAAAACATGGATAATTCAGTTCAACAACTTTCCGGTCGATAAGGTCACTCCACGGTGGGGTTCTTATTTCTCCCACTCCGTGTCGGCTTATAGTTCGTCCAAATTGAAAAATTCGGAGGCATTTTCCTCCCAGGTTATGCCAGCGGCAGAGATGATTCGCCCTGGGATCCCTGATGTCAGATCGATTACTGCAGGAGGATTGTTGACGTTAACCGGGTTGCCCGTTGATAGTTTGTTCTGCTTGGCGGTCGCTCGTTCTCGCTGTTTTTTCTTGCGTTCGGCCCTCGATAGTTGCCGTCGCTTAGGTTTCGATGCCGTCCGACTATTCTGGGGCGTTGCAGATGTGGATGCAATAGTGGGTGGTGCTGTACTGGTTCCGGTGAAGATGATGTCCGGGTGCTTAGGTGAGAGCTCGGTCTCTACACACTCTTGACAGGACGATGACTTGGAAGAGGTATCGTGATGTATGGGGAAAATGTTGTCCGCTTCATGGATGGGGATGCTGACGATTTTTCGAGTAGTCGCCGCCTGCAGGTATACCTTGTGAAGAGCTTCCGATTGCTCTTTTATTAGACTCCGTTGTGAACGGCTCTCAGAGATTAGGGCGTCCCGACAGTGCTCACTGCGGTACAGTTTCTTCTGTACTTCCTTCATTTGCACTGGGCTGAACCATGTGCTTTCCAGTTCGTCGATTTTCCTTTTATATCGACCGATCTGGGCCTGCAAGTCTTTGATCATGGTGTTCTTGTCTGCGCAAGAAAAGCAGGGTCTGATGGAAGATTTTGTACTTGGTAACATTTCTGGTAGCTGCAAAAAGAGATAAAGGTAAACAGAATCAGCTAAATTCACTAAGCCATAAGTTTGGCATACCTATTCATTAACTATCACAAATTTCATATCATGCACTCATAAGGTTTGAGCAAGAAACGAAGGACGGGTCGGCAATATATGACATCACTTTAACCAATATGATACTTTATTATCGAAGGAGAAACCTTGATTGTGTGACAATAGTAATATCTAAATTTCCCTCAGAAATGTTTGTCGTATTAAAGACCAAAAAAAAATTATGAATTTAATTTACCAAAACAAATGATGTAATCCTTTGCCTAAATTTTAGAACGTTATTCAACATGTAGATTTAATGAGTTACGCAATTTAGCCAATTTTAATTAAAAATTCTCATCATTATGAAGTTCGGGAGTTCTAAAATTGGTACTTGACCCGTGTGAATACGCATTATAAATCGTCTGCTACCAGTATATCTTAGATATCTTAGTTATCAAAAATATTATCCGAATTGAAATCACCATGTGCATCCGTCGGGATGATTTCTCTCACTACAATTATCGGCCGGTGAGTCCGCCTGCTGCTGTGTCAGATTGTTGATAATGGTGGCAAACTACTGAGTAAGATATGTGGTAGGATCTTCAGTGGGTGTTATTGAGTGTGATTTGCCGTGAGTATTATTACGTTATCTCAAAACAATGCCTACATGTAGTCAGATTACGCGCCTTCGGAATGTGTGCACTCGCATTGGTCTACTCCACTATAATTCTAATCACTCTGATGTTTTATGAGTTAGATTATTCAGATACGATGCTACCTCGGATTTATTCTCAATCGGACATGAAAATTGGAGTTTATTCTATAATGTGTAGCCTCTCTCTCTCATGTTGGATGTATCATTTCGTGGATGATTTTATTAAATTGTTCAGATAATGTCTATTATTCTCGTCTTGACGATAGCTATCAGTAGGAAATTCAAGCGGATGACTTTTATGATCTAACTACCAGTATTTCGGGAACATTCTCTCAATAAAAATAAAAGATTTGTGTGCAGTTTGGCTCGTTATTTGAATGTATTTGTAATGTATAGTTATTTTTATTAATATTTTAGTGTTCACAATTAGGAATAGTATGGCACAAACTGCCACCATCTGGGAAATCGAGATTTTCAAAAAAACTATATAGCGATAATTTACTATAGTAAATTATCGCTATAGTAAATTAAAAAAATTAATTAAATTAAAAAGTGGATAAAAATTTAAAACTAGAAAACTGCAGAAGATTTTACAATTAACTGAACAACTGAAGAATTAAAAGATTTTTTTTGTATTTTCTGAACAATCATAAAGAAAAACTCAAAAGAAAGATAGACTAATAAGAGGATAAATACGCAAACAATCAATTATAATCATAGGACAATCGTTATACTAAACCAACCAAATCCTGATAATCAGTGTCGTCTAATACTTATAGAACCAACTCCAAGATACTACAGTTCAGTTCAAGCTCTACAACGATAACTTAGAACTCGCTCCATTAGAACAAAACCAGCAGGAGTTTCCTAACTTAAAAATAATAGAATCGAAATCTTCATTAATCGAAAGTCATTGCCCGATTCTGCAAATTTGCCCCCACCCAGGCATCACCATAAAGGCTAATTAAGGTCTTTTAGTTTTTTCTAATAAAAGTTGAATTTATAACTTGTTGGTTATATTTAGTTAATTTTAGATTTTGATTATATTATTTTTATTTTATTTGTTATTATCTCGCAAGCAAACTCAGCACACACCCCGATTGTCCCGCCACAAGTTTTAACGGAGACTCTTTCGGGTCCTTCAAATTTCTTAACAATAACAACAATTTCATAACACACACAAATATATTAAGAAAATTCTAATATAACAGTATTTAATGATTTTCTTACGTTCTTTCAACAAAAATAAAAAATTTGTATGTAGTTTGTCTCGTTAATTGAATGTATTTAATGATTTTCCTTTTAATTTTCTATACCGTTACAATGATGTAAGAGTAAGTGTTCTAATAACCGATCTATTACTAAAAATAAGAGGTGAGTGGAAATTTCGAACTGACGGGATGATTTGAAGATAGATGGTGGTGGTCCTGTCGGTAACAGCAAAGGATTTAAATCTATTGATGACGATAATAAAGAATTTTTTAAGTGCAGTGACTGAGAGTTGTGGAATTCCTATAGATGTGAAGTTTGTAGCCTCCTCAATCACTGTGAACTACGACTATCTCTATCCTTTCGAATTGGAACTATTTTCCACCTTACTTTCGATTATTCTTTGCAGATTTTTGCGATCTTCAGTGACGGACCCGTGAGGAAGCCCCCACATTACGGCCCGAATCAACTGCGTGATTGAAAAGGTTTCATGTCCACCGGCTGAGCACCCGAAGGCCCCTCACACCATGACATGAAACGTCTCAACTCCACGTTCCTCATAAAAATTTTTCATAATAAATAAAATCCAAATCAGAAGTGCATATCATGAGTGTCTTAGTTACTATTAAGATTTAAATTTAACCATTTCAACTTATTAAAATTTATGATTATCGAGAAAGATCAAATGAAGAGAAAAAATTTTAAAATTTAATTTAATATAATAAATACTCAAACATTACGTCATATATACAATTTAGACTAAACACATTCTTACCGAATTGTTCTTGAAATGTCGATCTGAAGGCTGAGTCGAAGCGATTTAGTAGATTGTGTTCTTTGAATTATATCTGGAATTGTCGCTGATGATTTTCCGATTCTTTAGCAGTCGAGTTTTCCGTGTGTTACTGATAGTTGCTTACCTGTGAATTTTTAAATTTAGCTGTCATATGATTTGTACCATTTGCTTACCTGTGAATTTTTAAATTTAACTGTAATTGTAATGATTTTAATGCTTGCTTATATACAAATTTTTCATTTTTGCGGACCAATCAGAATTGAGTACCACTTAGTTTTTCTAATTTAATTTACTTTTTCTATTTTTTGGTTATTTTTCTTATTTTTCTTAGTTTTCTTATATTTTTTTATTTATTTCTTTAATTCCTCATTATTTACTGAATTTTACGTTATTTTATTCGTCATTTTATTTTCCTATTTTAATTTCTTTATTTTTATTTTTTGTTTTAATTCTTATATCTTAATTTATTGTTTCTTTTGTATTTTGATTTATTTTTTAAACTTTGTTTGTCTTATTTTTATTTTATTTAACGTCCTGCTTGTCCTAATTTCCAAAAATTATGCTTTCGACTCAGCCCAACAAAAATTAGATAGATAGGGCACCGCTAGATCAGGACTCCGCTGGATTACATACCCCCACCCCCTCCCCCTAGGGAAATTTTTAAAATTCTTTTCAATGTGCACTCCAGATCCAGTTACCCCCCCCCCCCGTATTTTTTTAAAAGATCCCCCCCTTACTTTTTTTAATTTTTAAAATACCCCCCCCCCCATTTTTTAAATTAAAATTTTTGTTTTAATTATCGATTACATAATATTTTTTTAATTTTAATTATCAATTACGTAATAAGTTTTATTTTTGTTTTAATGTTCGATATCGTAATAATTTAATTTTTTAATCATTGTTTGCGTAATATTTTTAAATTTTGTTTTAATTATCGATTATGTAATAATTTTAATTTTATTTAAATCATTGATTACATCATAAATTTTTATTTTTTATAAGAATTTTTATGTCAATATACTTGGAATTTAATTCTCTATTAAATGAGACTATGATGTAATCAAAATTCTGAAATTTCATTTTTGGTACACCATTTTTGAATTTACATATCTTTTTAAACAAATCTTTCTCATTCATTCATTCATCTTTATTGGAATACTTACAAACCAACATGTTTTAGTTACAAAAATAGCTATCAATAAATCGAGTAAGGGTTGGAAATTATTTAGAATCAATAAGTAAAACACAGACCTTAGTGTAATAAATGCTAATACATATTACAATGAACCTACTCACATGCGTATACATATATTAAAAACGCACATATTAGCATTATTATTCAATACATACAAGTCATAGAGGTCAATCACATACTAACCAACCAAAATCATGCATTGATATTGCATCTTTATTGCATATGAGTAATATCAAAACTGTAAAATTCATTACATCATTAAATAATCTTCTATTACAGTATTTTAAACTATATTCAATCACTAATTATTGTAAAATAATAAATTATTTCGGTTAATGGTTACAAATTTAATAAAAATATTACAATAAATCAAACAACATAACGGAATCTTTCAATAAATTACAATAATGTTATAAAGTATTCATTAAGTTGCAATAAAGTGGAAAATTATTTCGGTGAATGGCAGCAATTTAATAAATAATTTACACTAAATTACCACAAATTATGAAACATTTCATTAAATTACAACAAAGTATTATCATTTTTCATCAAATTGCAACAAAGTAATAACATATTTTGGAAATATTTCAACAATTGTAAAATATTTAAACAAATTGTAACAATATTATGAAAATATTGCAGCAAAGTAATAACATACCGATGACTAGTTGACTATATGTGTTAGCACTGTACGCTAAACTGTTCATATTTTTATTTGTGTTTTTTATTTGGGGTATGTGAGATTTTATATCAAGGTATTAAATATTTATATGAATTCGAATTTCTGTTTGTCACAGTAAATAAAATTTCTCTCGGTTTTATGAACTTAAAAATAAATTATTATTGAAAATAATAAATCTTATTGGTAAATATATTATTTTTAAAGTTTTTTCATTTCTCAACTGTGTTTCTCAATATTCTATAAATTGATAATATGTTAATGCACTACTAATTTCTGCAACTAATTCATAATTAATTCGAATAACATGTTTGTTTAGAATTCTATAATTTAATAAAACTTATGATTTTTAAATATTATTTTAAAAAACAATTTAAAAACTTTGTAAGTTTAATTTTAATCTATTTTAAAAAATTAAGATTTCTAGTTATAATAAATGAAGTTTTTATAATTTTTGAAAATAATGAGTGGTAAATGAGAATAATTGTCAACTCATATATATAGATAGAATTTAAAACTATACAAAATGACATCATTATTTATTCACACTCAAAACACCTAAACCTTTTTTCAGCCAAATTTTATATACACATTTAAAAAATATAATACTATACTTAAGAAAAACTATTCTCATATTAAAACTAAACATTTGTTAAAATCATGAGAAATTCGAACGTTATCTATTGATGATATGCCCTAACCTATGGAAATTCGTCAACAATTAAGGGTAAAATATATATATAAAATATATATATATATATATAACACGCTGCTCTCTATAAGTACAGAAAACGGTTATACACACCGCCCTAAAGAGTATTACTAAGGAACAAGGATGGCCCTAAATGCGCCAACAGCCCGATATAGGTGAACGGAAAAGAGATAGGGAGTTTTACCAAATTTTACGCGATAGTGTCAACCCAGAAAATGGTTAACACTTTAAATTATAACGAAACAGCTACAAAAATATGTGCTGACGTTGCAATACCCTTTTGAATTTAACTTATATTAATGAATTTAATTATATGTATATAATTCAAAAACAAAATTACTAACTACTTAGAAATCCAAAGAAAAAGGATAATACACTGATGGGTTATTGGAATTTAATTTCTGACGGATAGAATTAACTTCCTTGTTTCGTTTATTTCTCCAACAAAGATTGAAGTTTCGAATAAAGCAAAATTCCAAAATTGCAAAATTAATTTTCTTTCGATCGATGAAATTCTGACTANTATCTTATAATTTAATTACTTTAATTCAAAAATTTGAACCATAATTTACTTATTTGAGCCCTTAATTAACTTTAATTTTAAAATTAGGACCATTATTTACTTTAATTTAAAAATTTGAACCTTAATTTACTTATTTGAACCTTAATTTATTTTAATTTAAAAATTTGAACCTTAATTAACTTATTTGAACCCATTGATTACTTTAATTTTATTTTTAGACCTTAATTTACTTTAATTGAAAAATCTGAGCCCATACTTTACTGTAATTCAGATTTTTAGACCCATAATTTGCTTCAATAAAAAAATTTACCACGCTTTTTTAGTGTAAACCCCTTTTTGTATTGAAAATATCCCGAGACCTTAAATTACTATGGCGTTTTTATTGATAATTGAAATTTGTATTGAAAATCCCAGAACCAAGGTGACCCATCCAAATAATACTGACTTATCCTTGGCTTTTTGTATTGAAAATATCCTGAGACCTTAAATTACCATGCTTTTTTAGTGATAGTCGGATTTTGTATTAAAAATCCCAGGACCAAGGAGACCCACCTTAATTTACTTGGAAAAATCCTTGCTTTTTTAGTGTAAACCCCTTTTTGTATTGAAAATATCTTGAGACCTTAAATTACCATGCTTTTTTTAGTGTAGACCACATTTTTCTATTGAAAACTAACTTTTTTGTATTGAAAATCCCAGGACCAGGAGACTCACCTTATTTTAATTAGAAAAATCATTGCTTTTTTTATTGATAGTCGGATTTTGAATTGAAAATATCCCGAGACCTTAATTTACCATGCTTCTTTAGTGTAAACCATCTTTTTGTATTAAAATTCCCAGGATCAAGGAGACTCCCTCACTATAGTCAGAGAAATCCTGGACTTTTTTCTATAGGGCCTATTTAAATGTATTGAAAAAAAGTGTGTGAGCTCCCTGGAGCAATTACATAATCAAAAAGCAGAAAAAATTTATTGGAGCAAAAAACTTTTTACCCCCCCCCCGGGTGCTTGCTCCAGGGAGCTCCTAACTACCTACTAACTTTCATTTTGTCATGATCTATTGATCGTGAATATTCAAAATGATTGACTCGTGCAGATAAGTTCACAATAAACATAGATTCCACTAATTATAAAATTTTATTATATTTGAATTATTATTGTCAATAAAGATGAAATCTTTTTATTCCGAAGGTGAGAATTTACAAATATAATTACCTGATCACGAGAAAAATAACATTTATGTCAATTAAAATCATTGTTTTATTGACCAAAATGAAAACACGTTTTTTTATTCATTATTTTAATTCATTCACAAATTCAGCATATTAAACCAATTTAATTAGTCATTCAGGAGCTAGAAAATGTGTTTTACAAGGGATTTAACACAATAGTTAATTTATTTACGTTTTGAATATTAATAACTCATCTAGAATAAAACATTTATTACAAATTAATTAATAATTAAGATAAAAAATGAATTTGTACAAAAATAAGAATACAGTTTAATATTTATTCATTAATTTAATCAAATTTTTACTTGTCACATGATATGAGTTGATATTTCTAATTTAATAATTCTATAAATAGAAATATTTAACTAATAATTGCGTGTCCAATAATGATCCGAGTTTCAGTTCGATAACTAATGTTATTGGTCACAATATTAATGAGTCAACTGGATTTTAATTGGTTAAATGAAATCATTCGATTTTTAATTGTTCAGATTTACCACAACTTAAACTTTAACCTGATATTTCTCAAATATGTCACACGAGAACTTTGAGAATTTAATTTAAATATGAAGAATAATTAAAAAAATTTATAAAAGCATCATGTAGACAACTTTTTTATTCTGCAGTTGTATATTTATTATCAAACTAACAGTTCTTAATTTTGCACTTTATTTGATGGTAAGTTAGGCAAAATACGAGTTGTTAATTTATTAAAAAAATAGTTTTTTTTATAACAATATTTGGAGATTTTATTTCAGAAGATAAACTATTAGACTTGATATCAGTACCAAGCTACCAAATAAGGAGTATAGGCACCAGCTTATGGTCTCGGCGTCTTTTAAAGGCTTCCCGATAAAGGTTTGAAATAATATTGAGTTGTAACTGATTAAAAAAGGCAAATAATGCTAAGCTAAAGATAATTGAACTAGATTTTGTAGACGCAGGCGCTTTTGACTAAGTAAATTTTTATTCAATATGTAACTCTAGAAAAAATGCGTTCTACAGTTAGTGAAAATGTGTATGGATTGATTACTAATTTAAAAAATATAAAGTTGACAACTAAGAATTTTTTCACGGGTCTATTATAAAGTACAGCCATAAGTTATAAAGAGTCTCCGATAAATATGTTCAAACAAAACATTGTTTGCCAATATTTCTAGCCATAAATCAGAATTTTTAAATCAAGTTTAACAAGCTTAAAGGCTTTAAGCCAATTCAGATTTACATGTAAGCCCACAAACTATATCTTCATATATTTATCAATTAAATCCAAGTACTGCTTTTATTTCAAAAAGTCTGTGACGTAGAAGGATTTTAAGCTGATAGTAATTCGTGGATGCACTGTGAATTTTTATCCCAATGAAGAGTGCAGAATAAGCTTAAGCTTGAAGGTGGCGGAGATGTTTTGGTTCATTTCCCAGTATATATGATAACCCAGAACAGATGTTTCGTCTGCTCAAATGATACTTATGATTGTAGAAATAAAGTAGAGTGTCAAACTTGCGACAACAAAGCCTTGGCATACACACAAGAACTATAATGTTATATACTTACTTTGTTTTGAGTTGCTATATGTTTTTGTGATTTCATGCATTTAAATACTTTTTTTATGGAAAGTGTACCCAATACCCTTAATTTCTACAATAGCATAACAATCACGTTATCTTTCGGACAACTATAAATTTAAATGTGACTTAATCTTAATCTAAGTAAAATGAGTATAAATAATGACAGTTCCTCATCAGCACCCTCATAGGGTTAAAAACTGAAAATTATAATGTTCTATATTACTGTCTATAATTCTCAAAATTATAATTTATGATTTACGACTCCTGCCGGAATAAAGTCTAACATTTCTCTCAAATTATCTATTTTTATTTATAAATCAAAATAAATTATCAAAATTTCAAATTTTCACTTAAAAAACATTTAAACAATATCGAGTGGTCATCAGGTTACACAATAGATTACTTCAATTGAAAAAAAAAATATTAAAATAAAATTTCAAACTGCTGATAAAATCATAATTGTAAAGAAAATGAAAATTTATAATCTCAATGTATTTAAATAACATCTTTTCCTCCTCAAATAAACAACCTTTAATAATCTCTAATAATTTTATGTACACAGGAAATATTATGAAAGCTTTTTCTGGATCATTTTCATCAATTGCGACAATCTCTCAATCTGAGAGATCAGTAATTGCCTATTTTTATTCCAATCAGGGAAATTCTTCTGATTCTTTTCGAGACTAAATCCGAATAAGTTAATAAAAACAATCCTTAACAATAATCGAATTGACTAACTTATTATGATTCCGTTCTATGAGACGGATAAGATTGCTTTCCAATTTTTCCACTTGGTAAGCAACATAAAAAGTTGATATCAAAAGAAAAATAGTTCTAGAAAGAAGAAAAAAATTAATAAATTATCTATAGTTGGTTCGAAGCGAAATAAAAGTTGGAATATAAATTCTGAATTATTCATAATGATTGAATAATTTATTGTGTTTTGGCGACATTGATATAATATTTGATCAAATGATGTATAAATGAATATCACACTTCCCGTTTAGATATTGCAACCAGATTGCAATCAGACACTTCATTTATTAAACTATAAATTTAATTTTCCGACAGTAAAATAAATCAACAAATTTTAAGATATGAATTACATAACTGAGTGCGTAATATCGAAACATTACACTTTTAGAAATAGCAACTTAACTTTACAGTTGAATTCTAGAATTTTCTGTGTGAATATTTACTCAATTTGGTATGTCAGAAGTCTAGGTAATATTATGATATTTAACTAACCTATTTCCTTAATTTCCCTAATTTCTCTATCTATCTATCTATCTATCTATCTATCTATAGGGGCTCGATGGGCTAGAACGGTTGGAAATACTTATGTAAAATTAAAACACTAAAGTCATACAGAGAATAATTAAAATCACTATTTATTTCTAAGTCACTTTTAATTATTTGATTAAGTATTCTAATTTTCCGAAAAAAGAACTAGCACAACGAATTCTGATCAATCTAAATAAGCGAACATCAAAGTCAACAATTTTATCCTCGTGGAATATAGGAGAAAAATACGAAGAGTATCCGTAAGTCTGTCTCAAAAATTTCGGTTAATTGAATGAGTGATTAAATAAGATAACAGAATGTAACAGTTTTACAGAAATTTAACCTGCTTTATCGACAAGATGTCCTATCAAATGTTTTTCACTTTTCTTGATAAATTAATTTTTAATGTTTATTATTTTTATCAAATATAATATTGGATACATAAGACAAACCCCGTGATACAAACATTTTATAAATAAAATTATTCAAAAGTGTCAACATTTTAAAACTTGAAAATCGAGAAAAACAATTTCAAATGAATATTGATCAGCAGTTTTTTGATCACCAATAACAAGATCAATCTATTAAAATTTTATTTTTAATATTTCAAATTTTAAAATAATCATCAACTTTTAATAAGTAGATGTTTGAAAAATAAAAACTTGGATAATTCTACCAGTTTCCAAGTTTCACTGAACTCAAGGTAAAGTAAAAATATTCACATTTAAGTGTTGAGGAAAAAGAAGTACAATTACAAGAAAATTAATTTAATTTAAGACAAATGAAAATTTGAATCCTAAATTTAAGATCGGGTACCTTATGTCTGTTTGAATCTTCGAATTGCAAATCTGTATCCTGAGCTATGAACTGTTATTTAAAAGTTTCAAACAATACTGCCAGTGCCATATCTATTTGAACGTATTTATTTATCGCATCGGATCCATCCCCCACATTATTGATTTTTCTATAATTAAACAGGGACTTAAATAATTTTGTCATTAGAACAAATGCTTAATAGTTTTGTATCAAATTCTAATGTTCAATTTATTATTTTCGACTCACCGAGAACATATACGATTCAAAAAGTGTCCATAGTCCGATCTATAGTCAAAATGTAGGCGACGCATTTAACAAATATTTTAAAAACTTAATTAATTATTAATTTGTTAAAAGTATATGAATTTCGGGTATTAGAGAAATAAAAGACTGAATAAGTGATCAGAATTAGAATATAAGTAAAAACTCCTTTTTTAAAAGTTAAATAAAAGAATACTTTGAACAGACGAGGTTCATTAAATTTCCTGTGACTAACAGCATTTGTAAAGTATTATTTTTTCAACAAATATAGATTCGAAAAACAATCAATCATTAAGGCCTGCTTAATCAATTAAATATTGAAAATTGCACGCAAATAAACAACAAATCGACCACTGCAAAAACATCTGCCATCTCCTGTCAATTCAAACCTTTTCAAAATGCATTCGTTTTTAATACTTATTTCCACTGATATTAAACAATGAAAATGGACGCAATACGTTGGTAGGGGAATATCAAATGCGTAGATGTACGGTTAGACACAAATATATATATATATATATATATATATATATATATATATATATATATATATATATATATATATATATATATATATATATATATATATATATATATATATATATATATATATATATATATATATATATAAATAAATAAATAATTAGTTTATAGAACGAAGCGTTATGTTGATGGTGCTTACATAAATTCAGTCAAAAATGAATTTCTAGTGATTTCAATCCTGATATAATTTCACCAGCATAATTCACATATCAACAGCCTATATTTACTCACGTACCATATCAAAATGAATATTTATTATTTTAATTAATATTATTTATTATTATAAAGGTGCATAAAAATATTCAAGTAAACACTGAAAAATGAAAATATTAAAACATTCATCTATAAGTGAAATTAAATTTTTAATCTGCAATAAAACTAAATCAACTATTTTCCAGTTTATGCTTATATGAATAAAAAATCTTTACACTCCTAAATAAAATCAGAAATTAAAAAAGTCATCGTTCTAAAAGCTACCATGAAGAAATGGCGACTTCGGATGAAACAATTACAATCACAAAACGAAAGATTATTTGCTTTGCCATATCTAACCGAACGGAAAATCAGGCTTTTAAATGAGAAACTTTGACACAGAGGAATTGAAAATTTCAACCGAGAAACTCAACAATTTATTTAATGCCCAATAAATTAGAAATAAATTGAGAATGCATTAAAACAAAAATTGATATTTAATAGCTATACTGTATATTAGACAACAATTCATAAATCCTCAAGAGAGTTGCATTAGAAGCACTAATTAATTAATTTATTCAATTAATATAATTATTATTATGTCACGATAGAATTTTGAATAAATAACCATAAACACTTCTGAAAACAATAAATAAACATTTTCTGCATCATTTTAAATAAAGGGAATGATAATTGGTTTTACTATAGAAATATAAATTCATATTTCCTTATTATGTCATTTATTTTTTAAAATATATTTCTCTTATGAACAGATCAAAAGTATGACTTTTATTAGAAATTCAGGTTCTCTTGGTGTTTTATGTTATTTACTAAATAAACAAATAAACAAGGTATTCCGTTACAGGGAAAGTTTAGGTCGTCGCAATAAACGAAACTGTAATTCAGAATGACACAAAACATATTTTATATTTTCTGGAAATAAAATTTTATTGGTACAGTCAGATCTATTCTGATCCTGTAATCTGATCGCAACGATTTTTATGACAAGTATTACAAAATAAGAGCCACATTTTACATGGATTTTCAGTAATTTGATAAGTCGATATAGAGAAGAGAGCTTGGGTAAGTATAAATAGATGATAAAAAGAGATGGATTGTAGAGAGCAATGACGAAAAACCACCGCTCATATAATTACAAAGAATTTTCACCGAGACATTTGTTCAAAAAAGAAATAGCTGCATTATTCTAAACAATATCTACAAACGATAGTGAGCCGATTTAAAAAAGGAACATGCCTGTACTTAGATTTAAACGAGTTGATAATAAAAAAACATAAAGGTTTTCCTGAAACAATGGTAAACAATTATATATAACGAATTCTTAATAAAAACATTGAACAAATTTATGTCGCATACGTTATAAAATATATAGAAATTGAATATTTTTGTTCCTCATATTCAAATACTATTTAATTAATTTTTATATTTAAAATTTATTTACATTTTTAGAAATTTTTTCACTGTATTCCAGTATTTAGAATTAATTTTATCGATTTCAATAAAAAATAAATTTTTTAATTAAGAAAATGATTTATTGTGTCATAAGGGAACACTGAGTTTTTTTTAATGCGACTATTTAACTTCAATAATATTTAGGGTTTACATTTTAATATAATCACTTTAAATGAAAGTTAATCCATTTTAAATGTAATTGAATATTTTTAAAATTTAATATAATCAATTTCAAATTTAATTTAATCCACATAGATTTATATTTCAATAAAGGAAAACGACAGTGGAAAAATTACAAACAACGAAAGAGCACTAATAATTCGAAAATATGAAGATAATAAAAGTTCAACGCAAATTGCAGAAGAGGTAGAGTTGAATCAGTAGAGATTCAAACCATTATAGATAAAACCATCGGAGGCCGAGGGCGCATTTAATAACCGACTATACAAAGAATTGCATTAGATCAGACATCGATAGAGTTGTTTCAGTTACTCTGCGAACTTTACAAGTAAAGCTTGGTACGGAATTTAACATTAAATGTTCAATTCAGACTATTGATAAGGATATTAAATTTTGCATTATATATTTAAGCAAGATTTAATTATGATGCAAGATATTTGGGATTTGATGACGACCATGTGGTTTTTCTAGACAAGTTTGTAGTAAGTTGTTTGACATGACAAAAGTATGGAAAACATTTCACTGGAATTTATTTTGTTTGCGCAGATGCTGCCAAGAGAAGAATTCTTCATCATGAAATAAGAGTAATTTAATCGTAATTATTTTATGGATTTTCTGTGAAATTTGTTGCGTAAAATGAACGAAAATGGAATTACTAATTCTAAAATAATAATGGGTAATGCAGTATTCACAAGGGAAATGGAATTCGCAACTTATTTACGGAGCAGGGCCATGAAATGATATTTTGCCGCAATAAGGTCCTCTACTTAATACAAATGAAAAGATTTTTTTCAAAGTGAAGGTCGCTAATGAAATCATGTAATGTTAACACTAAATATAATCATAATAAGAACACGATGTCGCGAATAACTGCAAGTTACAGCAACAGATTTTTCAATCTCGTGAGAGTCTTTGCTGTACAAGCATTACGAAGGAAGAGTTTTGGTAAATGTTAAATGTTAAAATAGGTTAATTTTTTGTTCAACACTCGTTTAATTCGATCATTTTGGTTTATTTATTAAAATTAATGGGAATTAAATAAAAAATAAAAAATCGGATTCATATTAAAAAAAAGCTTTTGAAAAGAATAAAATGTGACTCTTTTTTAACAAAAAATGTGCAATGAGTAGTTTGTATATGTTTTAGAGTTATTCGATTCCTAATTTATGTTATGGTTTTCACAGTTCTTAAACATTGTTATAATCAGTTTTTACCACTTAGAATTTAAACTTGATTAAATCTCTTAAATCCTCTGCCTAAGTCCTTAGTATTCAATTTATATTGTCATTAATTTCTGCTCTTCAAATTTTATTAAATAGCACTTGAAAAGGACAGTCGCGAAAATTTGCTCTAAATAGGAGCAAATATTGATTTATAGTCGAAATAAAAATGAAGATAAATTAAAATCTAAAAGAATATCAATTTATCAATAAGTTTTTCCCGGTTTTTTTATTTTCAATTAATAAAAATTTAATTTTAAGAAAACATCTGTTATAAAAATTGACTTTTAATGAATTTTATTGTTTTAATTACATCCAAAATATATCAAATCAAAGAATTATTTATATTTAAAAAAATAGAATTTGACACTATTACTGAACATGTGAAAAATATTGTTGAGTTGGTAGATTTCTATATTTAATTCCATATCCAGTTCAGTAAAGATTTTTAGATTTATTTTGGGAATTAATTAAATTTAAAAAATATTGTTTTGCAAATTATTTTTCTCATTTTTTGATGATAAAAATTTTAATTCTACAGTTATAATATATAGAATGTACTCTTAAAAAGAATATAATACAAATAATAAAATGCAGACCTACCTTAAAAACCCTATAATATATTACGAATAGCCACTACCTAACTACGCTTCTGCAAAACACTAATCTATTTTTCGGGATAAATAGGGACACAGACTCAGGTTAGGCTTTAAATTTTACTGCATTATTATTATTGATTTTTAAATAAGCAATATCTTTGAAATCGAGAACGTCCGGAATTACAATGAGTATTTCTGTTGCTTTATCTGTACTTTTCGTTTAAAAACATAAAAAATATCACTATCTTAGAAAACTGAAGTGCTCAGAAAGAAAGATGAAAGAACGTTTTGAATACAGAGATATTTGATTGATTTACTGCAAACATTATTTATGACATATTTTATAAGACAAATCAAGAAAGGAAATAATTAATTATATTACAATAATTTAAAATTTAATTATATTATTAATTTAAAATATAATTCCCAGAAATCGACCATTATCTTGCGGATCAATTGGTTTCCATCTGCGAGTGACATTATATACCCCCTTGCGTCAATTCGCTAAGCTACTGAATATATGCAAGAAACAAAGTCCTAGCCCAATAACGGGCAAATTATTGTGCAAAACAAATTCATAAAAGAAATTTCTATAATTTATGTGATGATATTGACATATTATTTGAATTTGTAGAATCAGGCGTTAACTTCTCGAATTGCAATAGCGCAGGGGTTGCTTAGCCGAAGAAATGTACATTCCCAGAAAAGATGTATATATGTACAAAAGTTATTATATATTTATGTATATTTTTAAAAAAATTGCTTTGATTTGTTCTTATTTTGAGTAAAGTTTGATGTGTGAACAATAAATTGAATTTTAGAGAGATATAACAGTTTAAATAGCCCTGTAGTACAGTTTTTGACAATTTTATACATTCTATTATTCCTCTAAAAGTTTCCATATATATTAGGCCAATAGATTCTCAAACTTGATGCAGTATCTGTATCTCGGATCGAGTATTTTAAGGCGACCTAATTAGAGGATTCAACAAATTGTATCAGTCTACACCTCATATGATTACTATTGTGAAGATGGTGTTAACCTTTAGGTTATGATTCAAAAAGTAGGTAAAAAACATCGTTTTTTTCATTATATTTCGCAATAACAATACTTGTTTACAATATACAATGGGAAGTCGAAAATATTCAGAAAACATTCGTTAGCTTCGACTGGCCTTGAAATACTAATCGAGATGTCGCAGGAACAAAATTGACGTATAAGAAAGTTTTGTGGGTTTCGGGTATAGTTTGTTTGTACCTGAACGTACGGGATACGGTTTGTTGCGTCCAGGTGATATTATAGCGGCCGTATCACGTACGTTCATTTGGGTAGGGGGTAAACATTGAAAAAAATCTACTTTTTCATTGCTCAATAAATCTGGATAACCAAAGAACAATTTATCGACTCAAAAAACAATATTTGCCTATTATGTACCAAAATTATATATTAATATGACTAATAAAAGCATTGACAATCTAAATTTTTCAATTATTTGATTCTAGGATAGAAGATACTGCCTATCACTGTTCCACATTAACCCTTTCCTATCTTGTGTCTATAAAAATATGACAAAAAAAATTAACCACTTTATCCTCTGTCTGTAAAAAAATAACATTATTTTTGAATAGTTTATTTCCCATGCACTGTCGATTATATTATGACCAACTGTTTATAGAGCGATAGGCTGTAGACTGTCTGTATGTCTGTATGATGAATTTTATTAGGATTGGAACGGGCGGGACACATAAAATAAAGAAGATAAGAAAGGGTTAAGTTGAGTAGAAAGCTTGATAAAACATCAAATTAAAACAAAACGTATTTAAATGTCACCATTACACTGATATAACACTCATAATTACATAATTACACTCATAAAATTAAATTGAATAAATCGCTAATTAAAGCCTTAGATGTTATCCTGAATCAATTACAATGCCAAACAATTTGCAACATATAGTTTGCATTTTCAAGCAATCTAATCATTCAATAAACTTTTAAATAGACTTTATAACATTTACTAAACATTGTTAATTATAGATAATAACTTAAACAGCGGCACTAATTTCATGTCAAAAATAGAATTCATTGAATTTGCACACAGTATGAATCATGATTCTAATATTTGGCATATATAAATATGACATTCTACGCATTTATCTGATCATTGATTTCATTGGTCAGTTCATTAATACAATTTCTCGTGAAGAATTCTGTTTTTGTTATAGATTAAATACCATTGTAATTCAAAATAAAATTATCCGGCGGTTATTTCAAAAGATTTCGATAAAAAAATAACTCCAAACAAAACAAAGCCGGTTAACCAGTCTGACAGATGAAATAGTTCAAAGATCCAAATAACATTTACAGACGAATTCATTTCGAAACCGAAATTAAACACCGCTCATTTCAATGATTGTTGGGGCGAAGATACACACAAACACGAATACATACACACGAAAAGCTACACACATGCTGAATTGTAGAGATTGCTGAGAAAATCTCTCCAATTCAGTACACAAATATCGACGTGTGTCACATAACAACAGAAAAGAAACGTACAAGCCTCCTTGAAATTTATAACATGTAGAAAGAATCAATTGATTAATTTAACCATTAATTAATGTATCGAAATCTAAGATTAATTCTATCATAATTGTAATTATTGAAATAATTATCAACTTTTAATTATTAGCGAATGTTATTGTCATTATTATTATTATTATTATTATTATTATTATTTAAAAGTTTTCAAAATTAATAAAAACTTACATAATATATGATAAGCAGACATAGAAATTATTTGGATAATTAAATAATTTTCTCAAAATAAATTTGAAAGTATCTGAAGAATTGCCTGAACAATAATAACAATAACAATATTAATAGTGATATAAACAATTGGAAATAACTTGAAATAATAATTTCATTGGAATCATTCGGAACCGGGTTTATTGTGTTAGACTTTACATCAACTTTAGACAGTTGTAGTTTTGATTCGGAATATTTTTCAATTGGTAGTGATAAAGTTGATAATCGTGAAACACACAAGGAGGATTCTGAAGAATTATTGTGATTTCTAACACGGATTTCATTGTTGTTTATTTCATTAGCATCGGTTTTAGAGTCTTTTACAGAATTTTCTTTAACATTATTTACAAAATCTGTACAAGTTCCTTTAACTATGCCGATTGAATGCTTTCCTTCTAAGACCGATGTCTTCCGTTTATTTACACGTTGCTTAAGTGATTAAAATATTCAAAAAAATATTTTAATAATTTCTAACTTACAAGTTCAGCTATATCAACTGAATTTCTATGTTCTGGTCGACTAATGGAATTCGAAGTAAGCTTGCTACATTTATATTCAATATATGATTTAAAAAATTAAACTTTACTTGAAAGAATACCTAAAGAAACTAAACTTTCGCTTTGGCAAATTAGCATTATTATTCTGTGTATTATCAGCCTTAATTTTATTTTTTTTGCTAATAAGTAATATTCATTTATAAAAAAAATTTAATTTTAATAATACCTGATTTTTCGAATAATTTTTTTAATTTGAGGATTCATACGAACATAAATTTATCATTACTAAATTAAGAATAATTTAATTCAATCAATTTATGGTATGATTGACCTTCATAATCTACAATAGTTACATTTTAAAACAAATCAGAAATTAAGGATTTTGTAATGCAAAATTTGTTTGGTAATTATAATATAATAATTCTTTAGTCATTCTTTAATTTTATAAAAGAAAATAAATATAGTTAAATTATTTTAAATGAGTTATTCTATTAATTGTTTAATAATAGAAACATTATGGCATGATTAGAATATTATGAAAATTGACATATTGGATCAATTAGTTTTTTGGAAAGACTAGCGGCTGTTGACGTTGTTTTAAAACATCGATAAACAAGGTTGTCATACTAAATTTATTAGAGAACTCCGTCGTACTAGAGGACATTCACCGACGAACTTAGTGGCCTATACCACTTAGTCAGTGCAACCTCCGACGACCAAAATTCATTTAAATGTTACAGTCGCCGTGGGTTGCGTACTCAATTGACGAATATGAATGATTTAGAGACAAGACTGGCTTGGTTCGCGTGTTAATATATGATCACTACGTCCCTAGTCACTCCTGTGGAAATGAGAAATAAAACCAAAAAAAGACTGATCTCGCATAATATTTTATAAATGAAAATTGAAAATCACATAATAGAATGAATGAATGGTCTTACTTTTCGACAATAATGCTGGATACACAAAATCAAAAATTTGGCATAAAGAGTGTTGAATGACTAAAATGTGTCGGTATTTATACCTGGTCTTCGGTGTGCGAGTTGGAGTGCATGCTTTATTGCATTAAAACAAATCCGAATTCCTTTTATTCTGGAACTTTATATTTTCAATTTTTATCAATTTTTCCGGCGATTTTTGTCGCAAAAATTTTGTTTTATTTTTTTAAATTTAAATTTGGAATTTTTTGTGCAAAATTTGCTTCCATGATGGATTTGGGAATTTCTAGAACATTCCATGTTAATTTTAATCTAATTCTTAATTTTCAAATTGTTTTTTGTAAATTTTTCTTGAAAAATCTTTATTTTTTTAAATAAAATCTTTATTTTTTATTAATTTTATTAGGTCTTTGGCGGCCATAGTGGATTTCGCCATTTATATGGATTATTCTAGATTTTTAATCGAAATTAGCTGTAATTTTTCCTAAATAATATTTTTTATAAATTATTGAAATAAGAAAAGATCAAAGATCTAAAAGATAAATATGAACAATTAATACATTCGGGAATTTATTTTTATGCCTTTTATTTTCACATTTTTTATAAATTTCCAATTCAACGACAAATTGCAAGAAAGTATAATAAAGAATCATCACTAACTAGCCGGATGCAACTTCAACGGAACTTCTTGAAATATTTTGTGAGAGTCAGCGTTATTAGATGAGAGCTTCCTAATTCAATGACTTATCACTATTTTTTGGTGAAGCGTCATAATCTAAATGATAAATCATTTTGGATCTCACGAAATTATTTTAAACAAGGTTTGTGAAATCGAATGAATCATAATATGAATGACTACATTTTTTTAGGGTTTTCCATAAACCTTTGAAAAGATGTGAGCTTTTCAGCTCACTTGATAACTCTGTGTATGATATTAAGTATATAATTATGAATGAATAGGATATTGCCTGAGTTCACCTTTTTAAATATATTTATGTTATTATTCTGAGAGAACGATGTGCTGCGTAAGTTATGGTTTTACAAGTCAAGTCAAAGATTTTTATGATTTATAACAAATTTCAAAATTTTTTCCAAATCCAAAGCAAGACCTCAGATAAAAAACAAAGTATATTTTTTAAAATTCAAAATAATTTAAGACCTTCAAATATTAAATTTTATTTATGTTTTTTAAAAATAGTTTTGTGTACAGAATAATGAGTTCTAGATGAGTAGAAAATAATCTATAAATTCCCATTCTGCCGATCGTTTTGATTGACTTGATTCAACTATTGAGCATTAACTTTCCCACTAAACTACGCCCCATACTGCTACCACGCTTAACAGAGTCGACCCTACCGCTGACTGACTGAAGACATCTATTATTTTGGGTCCAAAAATATTAATAATGTTCACATATTTAGTACAATATTAAAAATGAGTTTTTATAATTTTTATTTATTATGAGAAATTTTAGTATATTTTCGGTCATCAAATTTGCAACTAAATTATAAAGTTTTTAAAATATTTTGAAAATTCGAAACTTGGTTAAAAAATTTTTAAATATTAAATTAAACAATTAAAAGTCAAATATTAATTTTAACATTATTAATTAATATTTCCCTTTTAAAATTTTTATTGAAGATTACCTAAATTAATTTGAATTATTTTTATTTTTTGAATACTTTCAGCTATTAAATTTGAAACTAATTTATAAAATATTTAGAAATTACGAAAATAAGTTAAAAATTCGGCTATCAAATTTGCAGCTAAATTATAAAGTTTATAAAATATTTTGAAAATTCGAAACTTGGTTAAAAAAATTTTAAATATTAAATTAAACAAGTAAAAGTGAAATATTAATTTTAATATTTTTAATTAATATTTCCCTTTTTAAAATTGTTATTGAAGATTACATAAATTAATTTGAATTATTTTTATTTTTTGAATACTTTCAGGTATTAAATTTGAAACTAATTTATAAAATATTTAGAAATTACGAAAATAAGTTAAAATTTTTTTAAATATTAAATAAAAACAAATAAAATTAATTGAAATATCAATTTTTAACATTTTTAATTAATACTTTGTTTTTTGAAATTTTTATTAATTTAAAATATTTTTTTGAAGATTGCATTAATTAATTAAAATGTTTTTTAACCAATAGACCCGGAGAGAATTCAGCTAATGAATAAAATTATAGTCAATATAAACGGAAATGTTTAGAGAAAATATTTAAATGGATTTCAATGAAGAATGTTATATATGCTATTCATCAGGGCTTAATGAAATGAGAATAGAATTAGAAAATTGCATACATAGGTTTTGCATAAAATGTAGCAAACAGTGGCTGGTTATTAATTCGTCTTGCCCATTTGATAGAATACAGATTAATTCAGTGAAATGTGTTACAGGAACTATGGAAATGTCTTTAAATATTGAAGATGTTATTGCTCTGTCCGCCTTGGAAGATGACAATAACCTCCTTGATGGATTTAATGAGATGTTTGATAATTTGGAACATTATTGTCAGTACCTACGAAATAATTCAGATTATTTGTCAAATTTCTTGAATAATGGTTTTGTGCGTATCAACAAAAGAATATTAAAGACAGAGCTAAATAATACAACAAAAAATTATCTTGAAAAAAAGAAAATTATTTCACGCAATAGTGTCATGTTCTATGACATTATTGAAAGGAATATTTCCTTAATCGAGAGAACTAAATACTTTTGTACTTCCACTATATTTTCGTTTATTCATATTCTGGTTGACAAAGTATTATTATATATTATTACAAAACGCTTACAATCTAATTACATTAATTATATTATAGAACTTATGAGTAATGGACAGTCAGAATCTTTGAAAATTCAGGAACTAATATTAAATTCATTTCCTGTACCAACAGCGGCTATTGATAACGAAGACAATGTTTGTGTGAAATTAATTGGAAGTATTGTAGAAAAGATTTCTTTCTGTTTTTACGATATTAAAATCTTTTTTCCTAAAATATCAATTAGTCGAATTGATGATTTCTTGTCAAGAAAGTCCGGCGAAAACTGGAAAATTATACAAACTGCCAAATTGGAAGCAAGTAAAAATGAAGAATTCAAAACTTTAAGAAACAAGATATACAAAATTGTCATTCACATGGTCACAGGGTTATTAGAATCAGTGGAAATTCTCCTCAATCATCTTCAACTAACAAGGATTTCTAAGTATAGTCTAAACATATTGGCAACTTATTTCAATTTCAATAGTTTATATTTTCAACTAGAAATATTGGAATTTTGGACTGGTAGTTTTGAGAATATTTTATATTCAAATAATTGTAAAAATAATTTCGATAAATTGAATTCTTTTGGGAATGAAATTATCTCCAAAATGAGAGATTTGTCATTCAGTGTCTTTCATTTTGTCAAATATTTATATTCTGTCAGCAATGGGTATTCCGATAATTTATTAGTGTCCATTGAAAACTTACAAAGAAAAATTCAAGAAATAAGAAATTTTGATGCAATTCTAAATGTTTTGAATCGCCTTGAAGGTTTGAAATTAACAGCCAAAAAAATAGAAAATTCAATTATTTTTAATAAACATTTCTTATTTTAATATTTTTGGTTATTATTGTTAGAATAATTATAACCCTTGTTGAAATTATAATATATTTTTTTCATGCAAAAAAAGAATTCGTATCAAAATATTTTCATAAAATATTCGGTATTGAATCAATTAAGACTAAAATGCAAATGTAATTCATAAATTTAATTAAGAAAAATTAATATTATTTAAGGGAAACAAATATAAGCTTCTGACGAATATAATAATTTTAAATCGAATTGGGTCCCAAAACAAAATTATTCAAAATATATAAAAAAATTAATTAATTAAGATCGAATAATAAATCCAATGAGAAATTAAGTTTTCGAGTATGACATGCGACATGTCATGCTAAAACGGAGTTAATTTAATTTTTTCGAGAAATTTCAGTCTAAAATTGAATTAATTAAGAGCAGTGTTTTAAACTCCCCGTAATTCAGCGCCCGGTATCTGATAAGGTTTATCACAATAACAACATGGTCAATAACATTCTTTATATTCAGTACAGCCTTACACTAGTTTTCCTGCTGAATAACTCAATAGATAGGTAGCAATATATGGTCTGGTTATTCTTTTTTAATATTATTATTCATTAATTCACTAGACCCACATTTTTATCAGTCAAATCACGCGCTCAATTGGTAGTTACACTTGTCATTTTGTTCCACACCAATCCATTTTTTTGAACACAGTTCTAAACAAAATTGTAGTAATATCCTTGAGTAACTCTAAAATAAGTAGCTCTTTGGTAAGCTATAAATGAGTGTTTATTCCCATTATAATTATCAACAATCATTACATTACGTTTATTAAATCAAAATATTTTATAAAAAGAAACAGAAAAAAATAGAATGAATTTATTTACAATATTTTGTATTGAAATAGGATTTTAAAAAACACAATGTATCTAAACTTTCGTCCGCTAACTTAGACCTTATTCTCGTGGAAATTAATCCTGTGGCTGAAAAGGCTCTCTCGGACTCTACACTAGTAGGACGAATGGTTTTTAAATATTGGTAAACCACTTCTAAATGTTTACCACAAATGTTTTCCTAGCAAAAAGTTTTCATTTCTTTGAGAATCGTAGTTTGTAAATTCGAGCTTTTATTTACTATTTCATTTCGTACATTATAATGAAGATTTTGATGCATTTTTTCATATAGTTTTTCTTTTAATGAGCAAAAATTGTTGTCACTCGGCATGTCTTCATTTAAAATAACTTCTTCAGGATTTTTATCATCTTCATTTTCATTTTCCTCTATATATAAATTTAATTTTTCTATCAAACCTATTACTAATTTGGTTATCGTTGTTTTCGAAGGTTATTTAAATATGCTGTGATCATTGTGATTTTGTTGTTCTGGGTTGTGTAGGAATTGTAAAACTTTCGAATAAATTGTTCTTCTTTCTTGTATTCTGTAAACAAGTTCACTTTTTAATTTGATGCTTAATGCGCTGTTCAATGCAGTTAATTCATCTAACATACAACATCTGCAGAAAGTAAATTAATATCTGATCCGCAAAGAGCTTCCACAGCAACTTTTACTGGCTGCAAAGCGGATATAATATCGTGCAATAATTTTAATTCAGCCTCATTAAATGTAAAATCTAGGTTCAAATCAATAATGCTTTTACGAATTCAATCTTTCAGCTCATAAAATCTTTCCAGTGTTGTTAACAAGCTATTCCATCTTGTTTTTGAGTCATATAATAATGACTTTTCTTTTCCAAACTGTTCGATTACATGTTTTTGCAAAACTTCATCATTTTTTGTAGGTGATTTTTTAAATATTTTTATAATCGTTCTAATTTTATTAATTAGACAATTGACGCTAGGATCTTTAATATCATTGATTAGAGAATCGTCCAACATGATTTTAATACCCGAGTCATCTCCAATATCTTCCTCGCCTTCAAATTCAATAGTTTCCTGGTCTTGATTTTCAATTTCGGAGATTTCTGTTGGTTTATCTTTTTTATATAGAATTTGTACAACTGCTAATTGTATACCGTGAGCCATACATAATTGGTGAATAATATTTTAATTAGATCCAAATTTGTGCATTACTAATGCACCATCCGTTGTGCAGCCGACGATATCTTTTAAAGATATGTTAATATTTTCCAATTTATTTTTCAAAATTTCTTCACATTTTTCTGCTGGCATTTTTCCATGAATTCTGCTGAGGCCGAGGTTCCAAAAAGTTGTACCATCGTGCACATTGATATTTAAATATCTACGATTTCTAATCGATGTCCACTCATCAAGAGTTAAACTGAATTTGATTAACTTGCGCTTTCTGAACAGTAATTCATCTGTTACTTCTTTCTTGGCATTTTTTCCATAATTGATAACAATATTTTGTATGGCACTTGGAGATTTTAGAATATTTTCGTATTTTCCTTCAAGTAACTTTCGTATATCGTATGATTTACATATTGAAATAAACGGAAGACCATCTACAGCGATCATACGCGATATTACAGCTGGCAAAGAGTCGTCGATATTTTCCCGCAAAAACGATGTGGTTTGACCAGAACGAATAGTTTCCAATGTTTCGACAGCAGCATCGTTATTGGTGTGATCATGGTCTCTTTTTAATAAATTAATATTGTGCTTGGTTCTTAAATGGGAATTTAATCCACTAGTACTGCTACCAGGTGCTTTGATGCGCTTACCGTAAGCTTGTATTTGGCATATGCCAGTATCCTTTTCTCGTTTGAAGTATTTCCATGGCGTTATTTCTTTCCGTTCATTGTGCTGTAAAATAAAAACGGATAATTGAAAATTATTAGTGCGAAAATGATTTAATATAAAACATTAACATAAAATATTAAATAAATTATTTCATTTTGAAAATTATTTATTTATTTATTTACCTAAAAGGTTACTTAAAAGTTATTAAATATTTCTAATTAATAAAAACATTTCAATTTAATCAACTTCATTTAAGTAAAATTAAATGTATATTCGCAGCTAAAATGTATGCCGTTTTTTATGGTTTTATCGCATCTTTAAAATCCCAGAATATTAACAATGTTAGACGCAATTAAATTCAAGTCTTCTTCAAGCATTTATTTTTATAACAACTTCAAAATTGTGCCGTTTACTAGTGTATTTAAACACCGAGGCGTGATAATTATTAATATTAATGTAATTACTGGTCATACATTTAATTGATTTAATTTAATATAATTTAATATAATATGATATAATTTAATATAAGTAGTATATAGTAGGGACTCCAGGACACTTTCAAGGTCATCCCAATGTTCATATCAAATATAGGTCAATCGAATCATTTTATTATTTTTTTTAAATTTATTTAATTACTTCTGTTTAATTTTTTTTAAATTTATTAATTAATTATTTTATTATGTTTTTTGTTTTAATTAATTACTTTAGTTAATTTTCAATTTATTACATTTAATTAATTAATTATTTATTAATATTTTATTTTAATTACTTACGTTATTTAATTGATTTTTTTTAATTAATTTTAATATATATCGAATTTAAAGACTGGAGTAAAACTATAAAACAGCAGTTTGTTGTGTACGCGGACTTTGAATCGATATTACCTCTAGACAACAAACACTTCCAAAAACATGAGCCGATTGCATCTGAATTTGTGCTTCTTTATCAAGGTCATCCGATTCGAAATGAAACATTTGTTGGGAAAAACTGTATCATTCAGTTTATACAAGCATTGGATGATATAGCTACAGACATAATTTATCCGTGGTATAAAACTAATGGATCAAAGGAAATGATGGAACTCACCTGGGAACAGCAGGAAGAATTCACGACTCAAACTCATTGCTACCTTTGTAAAAAGATTATCAATATACCTGTTCGAGATCATGATCATTTTACTGGTCAATATCTCGGAGCAGCATGTCAAGATTGCAACTTGGCTAGAAGAATCAATCCGTCTTTACCTGTTGTATTTCATAATCTTCGTGGATATGACATTCATTATATATTAAAATATGCAATTGGAAAATTCCCCGATTGGAATTTAAATGTTATTCCTCAATCAACAGAAAAGTTTCTCACACTTACAGCGACATCGAAAGGCAGAAGAATTAGATTCATTGATTCTTTACAATTTTTAAATAGCAGCTTGGCAAATTTATCAAAAAATTTACCATGTCTTCCACTGACCTCAGATGTTTTCGAATCACAGATGATGACTTGTAAAACCATTTTTCCTTATTATATGGCTACATCAATGGATGTTTTACTGTCAATAACAGAATTACCACCGATTTGGGAGGGAGTTAGTCAAGAAGATTATATACATGCAAATCGAATCTGGCAACAATACAACTGTGAAACACTGCTAGATTACATGCTATTATATCTCAAGCTGGATGTTTTTCTGTTGGCCGATGTTTTTGAAGCTTTCAGAGAAAAACCACTTGACGAAGATGGACTTGATTATCTATCGTTTGTTTCCATACCAGGATTAAGTTGGGCATCAGCTATTAAACAGTTACCTGAACCGGTAGAACTTATTCAAGATCCAGAGCTTTACCGTTTATTTGAAGCTGGTATTCGTGGTGGAATGACATTTATCAACAAACATCATGTTGAAGCTGATGAATCAACACAAATGTCATACCTAGATGTTAATAATTTATATGGATGGGCGCTGTCGCAAAAACTTCCTGTTTGTGAATTTAGATGGATAAATGATCAGACTGAAATGAATGGTATTGTTGAAAGATGTGCAAATGGGGATGAGTTTGATGGAGATCGTGGATATGTTCTAGAGGTTGACATCGTCATTCCTGATAGTATACAAGATAAACTAGATGATTTACCTATAGCTCCTGAGCTTTGTTATCCACCTGGTAGTAAAGTTGAAAAGCTGTTGTTAACTCATGAGCCTAAGAAAAACTATGTAGTTAATGGTAGAGTTTTGACAGAGTGGTTGAGTTACGGCGCAAAAGTCAAATAAGTTAATCGTGCTGTAGAATTCAAGCAAGTGGCTATTTTCAAAGGATATATTGATTACAATATCAAAATGAGAGCAGCTAGTACGGATTCGTTTCAGCGAGATTATTATAAGTTAAAGAACAACAGTTTATACGGTAAAACTGTGGAAAACTTGAAGAAACGTATAAATTTGAGATTATGCAGCGAAAGCAAAAGATTGATAACTTATTGTAGTTTCGTCGTAGCATCAAGATTGCGGATGATCTCATTGCTGTTATACTCAATAAGGAAATTGTGTGTTTAGATAGACCAATGTATATTGGACAAACCGTACTTGATTTATCTAAACTTCGCATGTACCAGTTTCAATAAAAAGAACTACAGAGTTATAGAGAAGAATTCAATTGTCAAATTAATATCGTAGCCGGTGACACAGATTCCTTCTTTTTAGAGTGTAAAAATGTTGATTTACGCTTACAACTATATCCAAAAATGATTGAAGATGGGCTCCTAGATACTTCAAATTATCCAGTGGCTGATCCATTGTTCTCAGATAAAATTTGTTCTGTAATCAGGAAATTCAAGGATGAGAATAAAGGAAATCAATATAAAGAATGGGTGTTTCTTCGTCCCAAGTGCTACTCACTCCAAGGCGATAAAAACACTCTAAAAGCCAAAGGAATAAGACTTACAAATTCTAATATCACCCATGAAGCCTATAAAAAAGTGTATACTGATGGTGAAACAGTGAGCATCCCACAAAAAAGAATAGGAAGTGTTAATCATCAGTTGTATACTTTCATTACAGAAAAACGAGCTCTCCAATGTTTGGACGATAAAAGGTATTGGTACAATTATAATGAAAGCTATGTCTACGGTCACTACAAGATTCGTCAAATGCATATTGCAACTGCTATGTCTAGAAATGAATGCAAATCGAAACAAGCACCTTAACAATTAAATTTATCTGAATAATAAAATATATATTGTGAATTATTTGACTTCGTTAATTAAAATATGTTTTATCATTTAATAATTCATTTGTCCAATTAATTTAGATAATAAGTTTTAAGTAAGAATTATTATTTATCATGAAAAAAATTTGCTTTGTTTTGAAAAAATTAATGCCCATTTTATTTTAAATTAACACAGCGTTATTTAATGATAATTACTAATTAAAATTTTATTCAAATTGAAATATTATTGTTACAATTTACACTCTTGTTAGAATATATTAAATGTAAATGTAAAATAATAACAATAAAAAAAAATTAATAAATAAAAGGAAAAAAATAATAATAAATAAAAATTAATTAAAAAAAATCAATTAAATAACGTAAGTAATTAAAATAAAATATTAATAAATAATTAATTAATTAAATGTAATAAATTGAAAATTAACAAAAGTAATTNGTGATCTTTGTTTCTAATTTCTTGTTTCATCAATACTTTGTCCCCCACTTCTAAGTTCCTAGTTGTGCCAATTTCTTTCGCTTGCTGTCTTTTAGCCTCTAATTTCCGCATGATTTCATTTCTATCAACTTCATCATTACTATGCCATTGCGATCTATTAATCTTTCTCCCAAATATAATTTCTGCTGGACTCACTCCAGTAGTTTTTTGAGATGTCGCATTTAAAACGTATTCTATATCAGGTATTAATTCTGCCCAGCTTTTTTTAACTCCTCTGAGTGACGCGTTAATATAGTCTCTTATAGTACGAAATTGTTTTTCAATTACACCATTAGTATTATGTTGATACGGACTCGAAAATATCAACTCAATTCCTGCTGCCTTTGCTAGTTCTTTAATACTATTTGCTTCGAAATTCTTTCCAAAATCAACATGTAATTCCTTAGGGGCTCCAAATTTCAATATCCAATTATTTAACAAAACTGCCTTTATTGTATTTTCATCTTGCTTTCTAATAGGAGTTAGAGATATGTATTTACTGTAATGCTCGATTATTGCACAAATATATTTTTCTCCTCTGAAGGTTTCTCTTAATGGACCGCAAATATCCATGAATATTTTCTCCATAGGTTCTGAAGCTTGAATTACTTGGGTTTTTTCTTTTGACTTTGTAGTTAAAACTTTGTTTTTCTGACATGCTTCACATATTGAAATAGTCTCTTTTACTTCATTTAGCAAATCTTCCATATCAAAATTGTTCCTAATATATTTCATAACTTTTTCTACTCCTGCGTGGCATAATAATAAATGTGTTTCCTTAATCATTTCTCGTCTTTTTGTTTCTGGTATCCATATTTTGTTTTGATTGGTATAGATAATATTTCCTTTTAATATATATTTATTATTTTTCCTTTCATTTATTTGATCTTTTATTTCTTGTATTTCTGCATTATCTCTTTGCCATTCATTTCCATTATTTTCGGTCATCAATGTTAACAATCTAGTTTTTAATCGCCCTGATTTGGGGTTATCATGGTCCATCAAACATTGTACACATTTGCCGCGTATATTTCTAGACAGCATATCTGCATTCGTATGCGCCGTACCTTTTCTGAACTCCATTTTTATGTCTAAACTGCTCAAGTAATTTATCCACGTTTGGAACTGTGCTGTTATAGGCTTCTTTGTCGTTAACATAAAAGTTATTGCTTTATGATCAGTGCGCAAAACAAACTGTTTACTGTATAAATAATGGTTGAAATGGCAACAGAAATAATATATAGCCAAAAGCTCTTTTCGTGTTATACAATATCCTCTTTCATGGCTACTCATTGCATGGGATCCATATGCAATAACGTTTTCATGCCCCATTTCATCTCTTTGTGATAATACAGCTCCAATTTTGTCAAAGCTTGCGTCTGTATCTAATATGAATTCTTTATTGAAATCTGGAAATACGAGAATTGGGGCTGTAGTCAAAGCCATTTTCATTTCTTCGAAAGCTTTCTCATATTCCTCAGTCCAGTCCTCATTATTATTATTATTATTATTATTATTATTATTATTATTATTATTATTATTATTATTATTATTATTATTATTATTATTATTATTATTATTATTATTATTATTATTATTATTATTATTATTATTATTTTTAATATTGTTAAACGCAATATATTGTTTAACTATTATAAATGTTATTTTTCTTTCCATATTACCAATTATAACATCAATATGTATATTTCCGATTGTCTGTAATTTACTATCATTTGCACATCTTAACATCTCATCTGTTTTTATGATTTTCACATTCACTAATTTGTCCACAACTGCTTCTGCCATTACATTTACTCTTGCTCCTGTATCTAGTAAACATTCCATTCTATAGCCCTGAATTTCAAGAGTTGTACTCGGTCTACCTTGCATTTTGTCATAACTCAATTTCGGTCGTTTCCATTCATCTTAAGTGAAAATATTTTGCTCCTCTGATATTTCATTAATCCACCCAATTTCATTTCTCTCTAATTTATCTTCTGCCTTTTTAATAAATTTATAAACTTTTTCATTTACTATTTTATTATTATATTCTGCTTCTTTAATTTCATTATACTCTTCTTGATTCTTAGGATTATTATTATTATTTATTAAAGATCGATCAGCATTAAAATAACTATAACATTTAAAATTATTTAAAGGAAACTTTTTAAAATTACAAATTTTATTACATAAAGGTTCTACATTATTATATATATAAGGATTATTTACACTATTAAAATTTTTATGACCAATATTTACATCAATATCAAAATTACCTAGTATATTGCTCCGATCATTGCCTCCCGTGTCGAAGCATGTACTTTTGGGTGCTGAATCTCCTCATATTTGTCTTCTGCATCATCTGAATACTCCAGTGGCATCGTCTCATCATTAGCTTCAATTGCTGCAATTGTTCTTCCTGGATTGTTGATCTTTTGTTGATAGCTTGTGGTTCGATGGGCATAATAATTATTGTTTCTCATGTTTGAATTAGTTTGAAACTTCCTTCTTTCCAAATTTGTATAGCAGTCAATCTCCTTGTGTCCACGTAAGTGACATCTCTGGCATTGAATCGTTGAACATTCTCGCCGTACGTGGCCTTCAACTCCGCATGCAAAACACGTCATTTTCTTTTTCATTTGGCATTCTCGACTAATATGACCAGTTTTCTTGCATGTCCAGCATTCCAATTGTCGGTTACTGACGTTTCGCTGCTTGAAATTATTATTTCCGTTTACCATTCCTCTTTGAGCAACATCTCTGTAGCTTCTGTAGTTTTGAACAACCGGTGAAGTCTTCACAACATTAATATGGCCCATAATTTTGTTTACCTTTTCTAATTTCTTTATTGTCGCTTTTATTTCTTCTGATGTTTTCAAATCTTTCATCTCGATCTCTTTTTTAACTTCTCGATCTCTTACACAGTTTGTAAGCAGGCATTTTTCTATTTCTTCTTCATCCCATTTGTGCGCTATTAATTTCTTTGTCATCTTTTTAATTTTCTCTATAAAAGTTTCGGCTGAATCTGATCCTTGTTCATAACTCAAAGCTTCTTTTAGATCATCCATTAATGATGTCGGTTTCGAAAATGCACATCGAAGTTTCTCTTCCATAGTTTTTCCTTCGGCTGCTTCATAATCTTCCATTAGCGATCTGTCAAGTAATGTTGTAGTTAATATTACTTGCATCCTAATTGTTGTTTTTGTCGCGCCAAAAAACCTTTGACAATCCTTGATAAAATTTTCTAGATCATCGCCTTTGTGAAATTTCTCAGGTAATAGTCTGCTTATCAATAAATCCGTGGTCGTGGTCGCCATGTTAGACGCAATTAAATTCAAATCTTCTTCAAGCATTTATTTTTATAACAACTTCAAAATTGTGTCGTTTACTAGCGTATTTAAACACCGAGGCGTGATAATTATTAATATTAATGTAATTACTGGTCATACATTTAATTGATTTAATTTAATATAATTTAATATAATATGATATAATTTAATATAGAATTTAAATATAAAAATTTAACAGAAATAATTATTTCTACTAACTGATCTCACTTCTACCATTTAACCATAATAATTTTATATAGGGGTTTACTAACTCCTTACAAACAAAATCGGAGTGTAACACTTAAAAAATTTCCAAGTATCATAAATTTTTATATTTAATAAAATTCCAAAAAAACTTTCGGTGAATGATCTTTCTCTTTGGTGTTTTATTATTTTAAGTATTGAGAAAATGCAATAAAGATTCATGTTATTATCTGACATTTATCACAAATGCAAATTATTAAATTATATTTTTGTCACCTTGATCTGTTTTCCTTTATTATGGTATTTCATTTATTTTCATTGTGACAAAAGATAAAAGAATTCAATTTCACGCAAAAATTTTTTTATTATCTCTGTAAAAATTTGGCGACTCTTTTAAGAAACAGACCGAAAAAGATCTTGCCTTTCCGGCCGGCCTTTTTTACCTGCCATTCAAAAGAGCCATTAAATGTATCGGAATTACTTCCGACGGCCATTCGCTGACTCCAATCCGTCCAGATAAATTAGATATATTGGGGGTCATAAAATATAAAAGCTTCTTAGAAATGTACACCAATCTGTTTTGTGTTGATGTAGACTTAGACCATGAAATGCCAGTCAGCAAAGAAATAGGACTTAAAATATAATTAAAATATATCATTTTTAACGAAATTAATAAATTTCATTAATTACCGGTTTTTTATTTTGTAATACCGGTAATACCGAAGATGTAGTTTTCATCAAAACCCGGTAATACCGGAAATGGAATTCTTACTAAGAACTACTATATTCATTATCATTATCAAACAAATATTCATCTTCATCAGCAAAAAAATCATTGTCACTAGATAATTCAATAGCTTCAAAATATTTTTCTATTTCTTTGTCCTCCATTTTATCATAAAAAATCTTATTAAAAAACAGTATTTAAATTAAAGAAAAACAACCTTTAATCTAAAAAACCTGAGTACGACTAAATTTTACATGCATAAAAATTCAACTTCAATAAAGAATTATTTTTTAAGGAATACCCGATATAATAAAATTGACCGATGTCAATACAATTTTTTTAGGAAAAGACATTTTATTCTATGCCAAAATGACACAATAACTTAATTTAAATAAAGCTTAGTATAATAGAACAATTTTTGCTAAGAGATAACTCGTAGTTGGTAGCGAATGCGTTAACCGAAACACTGAAAAAAACTTCAATTGCAACAAATCTTACAAGCCAAACTACTGATCTTTCTATGAAGTTCACATAAAATGTTAGTAGTTAATGAGTAATTTAAATACATTATAAAAAAATAAAATCACATCGAAGAATAATATCATTTTATTGAACAGTCCCAAAACAAATGTATTAAAAATGTGGTGACGAAACCTATGATCAAAATTACAAATTCATACTACAACAGAAAGAAAAGTTTAACAATGAACTTTCTATATTCCCAATAACAGAAATAAATATATAAACAGCATCAATATTATTATCATGATCATCATTCTCATCAATACAATAATAATAATAATAATAATAATAATAATAATAATAATAATAATAATAATAAAAATAATAATAAAAATAATAATAATAATAATAATAATAATAAAAATAATAATAAAAATAATAATAATAATAATAATAATAAAAATAATAATAAAAATAATACATCAAATGATAAAATGGCTAATTATCATGCAGAGCCTATCTATCTATAAATAACTGATAATCAATATAATTGTAATAATAATAATTTATTATTACATCAATCAGGCCACAATTAATTGATAAAACAAAGAAAACCAGAAAAAATTCATAATAATAATAATAAATAATATGTATAATAAAGATCCCATAGTAACAACCGTAAAAATTACATTCAACACTGGCTATTCTAACGTGTTATTATTTCTATCAGCATTATTATTATTATTATTATAATTATCCATATTTATGAAAGATAATGGGTCGACAAAAATCAGAATAGCTACAAAATCATCAGTATCATTTACACACTGATAAAAAATATAAAAACTACATAGCGCCATAAATGTATCCAATGAAATAGTATATCACTAAAGAAAAATCAATAATCAATAAATCGAAGTATGAATTAAATCTTTTTTGTAGAAAATAATCAATAAAAATTTGGTGTACAATTTTCTACGCATTGTTTTTGAGTTTAAGTTTCAATCTAAATATATAATGTTGAATATTAAACATTCTAATGATGATAATAATAATAATAATAATAATAATAATAATAATAATAATAATAATAATAATAATAATAATAATAATAATAATAATAATAATAATAATATTCTCAATTATTACTATAATTATAGATTACAAAATATTTTCGAAACGATTTTATTTTTCATCATAGCGTTTTTTACTTAAAGATTTTATCAAAATGTAAATGAAGGTTTTTATATAAAATGATTTTGAAATCAAAACGTTTTCGAATTTGAAAAAATATAAAAGTAATCAAACCTTAAAAATTAGACAGGTTACGTTTGCAATTTGTGAATATAAATTTTGGAGATCATTAATGACTCAGCCTATAACTAAATATATGTTTTCCCCACACACAAAAACATGTATTATAAATTTTTAAGCTGAAAACGAATATGGTCGACCTAGAAAAGGTATTACACTAAATATTGTCTTCATTATTAATTCATCTCTTATCGCGCACAGGTAGACATTACTTTACATGTATAATATGAGAGATAAACTCTGCTACGACTGCAGGAGACCTGTACACTACAGGAACAAATGTCCCAGGTAGCAATGGGCACTCATCAAGACAATTTCCGAAAAGATAGAAAGGATACACCTCGGGGAAAAGCTGTAGCATTAGCAGTTTCTCAATGCTGTTTAGAATGACATAGGTGAGTCAAACTCAAGGTGAATGGAAAGAGGTTCGTCGGATTGGTTGCCTCTGAATGATTTCAATAAGCTTGTGAGAATTACGGGCAAAGGTATTTCAGCATGTTAGACAATCCAACCAAAGATGTACTTCTTGTTTTTCAACTGTTGTAACATAGGTTTGTAAAATATTGTTACGAAAAGGTGATCTTTTGAATAATAGCACAATTTTTATTTTTCGAATATTGATATATATATATATATATATATATATATATATATATATATATATATATATATATATATATATATATATATATATAATATTTTATTATTATTATATTTTCATGAATGATTTTCTCAATATCAGAACATTCACCGTCCTTTGCATTCGATTCATCACTGTTACTTTTGTCAAAGTCTGTTGAATTGTTCAGAAAATCGGTATTTTTTATATAAAACACTTCTATTACAGCCAAATGTATATCACGATTATACTTTTGGAGATGTACAGAAGACTTCAGACTTGTAGTTCTTGGATTTCATTCTGTTAATTCTAGTTATAAACTCATTTTTAATATCGTTGCAATATGTCTGAATTAAAGTCATTATATCAGACGATTGTTGTGGCATACTGAACCCTGTAATTTAGGAGTTTGACGAATAAACTGATTTTTACAAATTGTAAGTATAGAATTTCATCTTTTGCAAGCTTGACAATAATTTCTTGTAACGTTGATGTTTTTGGACACTTAAAATAAGTATCAAGAGTTTTAATTTTTTTGAAGTAAATTTTTTGTTCTTCCGTAAATTTTCGTTTCATGTTATACATTTTTACTAAATGTCAATGTAGCCCTGATGTTCATGATGCCTTGCATGTAAGTGTTTTATTGCAAAACATAAATTCAGCATTATCTCCATTTCTTTTAGAGAATTCCAAAACATCTTCATATTCAATTTAATTCATTTTAACCTTAAAATTTCAGTACTACCTTTTTCATGTGCTTTAATTACATGTGAAATAAATAAAAGTATTTATCTATAGTCTAAAAACAAAGATAATGGAAATTAATAATAAAGATAGAACAATGGAGAACAGAAAAGAATATTTAATAGAAACTCTTTCATACTTAACTCCTTACCTGTGATTTTTTAAAAAAAATTAGTGCTTACTGTGGATTTATTTTTGATGAAATTATATTGTAAAAAAATGTGGAAAACTATGATATACTTTTCTCTTTATTTCTTGAACTACGCGTCAGATCAGGTTTATGTTGGTGTAATTTCCAAACACATCTGGTGAAAATAAAGCCTAAACGTAATATTAAGTTTCACACAAAAAAATGGGTTAATGAAAAAACGAAATCAGTTCATTTGTGAATAGTCTACAGTTCGAAATAAACAGATATGTCAAATAAATCTTTTATTTAGATCAACTTTTTCTCAACAAATTGGTTCAAAATCGATCTATTAAAAATTAAATAAAATAGATTTAAGTAAGAATTTTCAAAATTAAATATAAGCCATTTATTTTGAAAGAGAGCAAGTAATTTTTTGTTAAAACATAATATTCAAAAATTTCAATTTCAAAAAATTTCAAAATATTGATAAGTTCTAACAGCCAGCTTTTTGTGTGTTTTGTAGTTATAGATAAGTAAATATATTTTCCAATAATGTTTATTAAAATTTTCTGAAGAAAATAAGAAGTTTACTCAGAAGTAATGCCATTTTCAATTTCCAATTTAAATTATAAAAATACTTCCATTTATTTGAACAGCGAATTTTAATATTTCGTCATTTAGAGGTATATTTCGTTTCATAATTGTTAAAATTGATATTTATTGTCAACTAGTAAATATCAAATTTCCAATAATTGTGAATAGAAAATGAGAACTTTATGCATATAGTCAGTTTGTAGAATCTCATATCATTTTTATCAGCGTATGTCACAAGGCTAGTTATGGCTATGGACTTAACATTACTTTACTTCTGATCTTAAACACAATAAGTACCTTGAAATATATAATTTGTTCTGAAAGTTTTTGCCGGAATAATTTTTTTCTAAATATTAATCATAAATGACAAAAATCTTAAAACCACACGCAAATAAATAATTTGTTATTACATTAAATTAATTTTATCACCTTAAAATATGTTGATCAGATTAAGTTTTAACGAGAATCTTATCACAAAACTATTTTTAATGAGCTGCAAATTGTAAATTAACTCTAAATAGAAAGGTGTATACATTCATCATACTATAGAAAAAATATTAAGTTCTTAAATATTATCATAAATTCGTTTATAAAATGATAAAATAACAGAATCATAATAATAATAATTCAACGTGAAATAAAACATACTCCTAATTCCCTTTTTTCATAATGCAGAAAATCGTCGAATATCGACATATTACTTTTACAATCCATAATAATGCGCAAAGCTTGATAGCCGGGATCATCTTTATATGAAGAACCGGAAGTTCTTTCTGACTTGAGTTCTGTTGCATCTCTCAGATTTGTAATGGGTTTTATTTCCGTTGTAAATTCAGAATTAGATTTTGGGGTTTTAACTTTCGTCGATATGTGACGTAATTGAGTGTTTGGAACATCTTTCACAAATATCCATTTGACTGAAAATTTTCCTTTCCATTTATCTTGACACCAAACTTTAGTTAATGCACTCTCATCTACACACGATGTCATCTCTGCCATTCCACAGAAATGACCAGAACCGTTTACAGAGAAAAACAAAAGAACATGACCTCCTATTTTCTGAGCATTCTGAGAAATAACAAGTGATATATCAATATTATTTGTAAAATAAAGTTAAATTTTCAAACCGAAATCTTGTCACATATAATGTTTAACTTAATTTTAAAAATACATTATAAAATAACATTGTCAATTAAACGAGTATAATTATTTTATTAATTAGCATTTTCAAAAGGTTAAACTCAAATAAAAATCTAATTGAATCTTTGCACTTTAATACTTGTGAGGTGTTTTCAGCTGAGAATTAAATATTTCAATGATTTATTAAAATAATTTTAAATGATAAATCATTTTTAAATAAATATATTTTAAATATCGAAATATTAATAAATGGATTTTGAAATATTTTATTCAACGCTGAAAATTTTTTTTGGAAATTATACAATATTTCATTAAATAAATACTTGGAATTATGACGTTAACCTTTGAACCGGATTTAAAAAAATAATTTTGAAGATGTGTTAGCAGCTTCTAATAACTATAATAATATAAACATAATAATATAAATTATGTAACGTCATTCAAAATTTATCATTTCAGTTTGTATAATTGAAACAAATCATATCTTCAAACGCCAACAATATAAATTAACAACAGTATAAATCTCGGTTTAATTTAATTTAATTTAATTTAAACAATACTATTAAAATTAAATAAAATTTATTTAAAAATTCAAATTTCAATTTTTCCTCAATTTCATACTATATAGCAGTGGTTCTCAAACTTTTTTGATCGCGACCCAAATTTTTGACATTTCATGCCAAAAATTTTATTGCGACCCACATGACAAAGATTAATTTTAAAATACTTCCAAAATTTATATTTGTAGATCTTTCCATAAGTCATCGCGACCCACCAAAAATTCTTTCGCGACCCAAAAATGGGTCGCGACCCATAGTTTGAGAAACACTGCTATATAGTATAGAATATTCTATAGTAGATACCAATAAGTTCCAATTTAATACGAATGTTTTTTAAATACTTATTTTAAATATTATTTTAGCTAATATTAATATTTAAATAAGCAATTTCATATATAAAATGACATAAACATTTCAAAAATTTAAGAGTTGTCTTATTACATTAATATAATAACATGAAATAACTAAACTCGTGAATAAATAAATAACATAAATGGGGAAAGTTTCCTTTCATGACTTTGGTTTGACAAGGTCTGTAAAATCAAGTTTAAATTGCAAAATATAATTATTAACAATATCTACACAAATGAGAAATATAAGACAATAAATATTTACAGTTAAAACTTATATTTGATATTCAACTCATAAATTTATCTATGATAGGATAAAAAGTTTCTGGTAAATCATATTAAAAAACTGATTGGAAAAAAAGACTGCCCAAAATGTAAACAAATGCCTTTAAATAAAAAATTTAATTTTAAGTTGATTTTTAATAATAAAATTATTGGCAATGTCTAACATAGAATAAGAATGTTACCAAAAATTGCAACTCGAACCAAAGTTCGTATATTTAAATTATACCGGAAGTATGAAATATCCAGAAATATTATGTATAAAACAAAAAACGATAAAAAATCTATGAAAAAAAGGAAGATAAATAAAATTGCAAAACGTTGTGTTGAAGAAAATAAAAGGTTTTGCTGATAAAATTAAATTGAAAATTTATTCCAAACCTAACTAAACATAAATTTACTTGAAAGGCTTCATTTAATCTTTTGTTTCCCTCTTTAGTTGAGCACCAAATTTTATATTTAATTGATCGATGCACATCGTCCTCTGAATAACTTTTAATTACAAAATATCGGGTTTTCTCAAAATTAATTTCAAAACGTTTAGGATTGATTTGAGCTTGAATTTCTTTCATTTTAAATTCAGCAGTTCTAATGTTTTCGTCTGCACTCGAAAGTGATGTCTTGGCTGCATAACTTGTCTTCACACTTGAGTCAATAATAGAATTGTTGACAATATTTCGAGAGTTATCTTGAGACCATTTCGTCTAAATATAAAATATTTAAATTCACATACAATGATTAAAGGCAACAATCATTAAAAAATTCTCGAAAACTTTCATAAAATGATTTTAATGAAATTTGAATAATTAAATACATATTTATATTATTTCAAATATTTATTTCAGACAAATTTAAAACTTAAATAGGGAAAAATACCAAAATTGCTTGGAAAAATTGCACGACATTTTATTTATTTATTTACAAATTGTGTTTTCTTTCATTTTACCTTTAAAATTTGATAGAACTTAAAAGTTTGATTTCAACGTATACTGTGTATTATGAAACTGATTTCAATGTATACTGTGTATTATGAAACTGGAAATATAATTGCAAATTTAAAATTTATTATTTGTGTTATTATCTCACAATTCAGCGAACATCAACAGAAAATGAATAAAATTTTATCATATTAGGAAATTTCATAACCAAATAAGGCAACTATTAAATTCAACAATACACTAGGTTTCCCAAGGTTCATTTTAGAAATTAGAAAAAAATTCAAAAGATGATTTTAAATCAAATGTTTTGTAGTAAAAATAATATTTAATATTAAAATATTTAATTAATTTAATAAATTATGTTATTTGAACATACGTACAAAATGCATATATATATGAATTTTCCAGAAAAATTAAGAAATTACACCAAAAGATAAAAATATATTTTTCTATCAACCAAAAATATTTTTACAGAAAAATAACTGACAATATTATAATGTAATATGAATCAATAGGTTTTAACATGTGTACATTCTATAGTTTGTGTTGCTCATACGCCGAAACTAATGCACAAGATACTCGATGAAGTACATTCAGAAAAGGAAACTTTTAAACAAAAAGAGGAAAATAACCATAGAATAGATAACTAGTCACAATTTTCATGCAAATCCTAGGTGAAGTTATTGTGGCCAGTAATGTAAGAAATTATTAATTTCTCTATTAAAAGTCAACAGCATCTCATCTATATATACCACGTATAAACAGATACCACAAAAAGAAATATTTAAAATTTATTAAAAAGAGCTTGAAGGCAGTAAATATATCGATATATAGTATAATATATATATATATATATATATATATATATATATATATATATATATATATATATATATATATATATATATATATATATATAGTATAATAGTATATATATATATATATATATATATATAGTGATTTATAGTCGTCAAGCTCTTTTTAATAAATTCAATGAAAAAAAAATCAGTTGTGAAATTGGGAAAAAAATTCTTATAATAATACAAATTCTTTTAAAAGATGTTAACTAGACAAAAATGTATGGGAAAACCTCAACATAACGAAATTTAAAACAATACCGATATTAAGAACAATCAACATCAAGAATCATGATTTAAGGAAAGAAATAAATGAGATAGATCAAAAACAAAAAGAAAGTAAAGATAATGTATTGCCTCCGCTTTATAAATTTTTAATATTTTGAATATTTATGAACTTTTTATTTTTGTTTGAATAACAAAATAGACAGTTAGAGGATTTTTCAAAAATGCAAAGAAGATAAAAATGTTTTAATAAAATATTTATTCTGGTTTTTGTGATTTTATTTTTCATCTCGATAATTAGTGTCAGATAATACTGCATACATAAACTATTTAATAATAAATAGTTAAACATACATGGTAACAATTTAATTATAATAAGAAAGCGCACTCAAACATTCCTTTTACGATATATTTCAACAGTTTTCCTATCATCACCAGGTAGGATAGAATAACTATAGAAATTATTCTATTCTACTTGATGATGACAGGGAAACTGTTGAAATATATCGTAAAAGGAATGTTTGAGTGGCGCTTTCTTATAATTTTAATAATAGTTAATAATATATTATCAAGTAATAGTTCACAATAATAATAACTACAGTAAACGCACCATAAAAAATGACCTTAAGAATTATATTTGAATAGACGATTTCAAGACTTAATTTTTAAATATTTTTAATATCTTTTACCTTAATGTCCTTTCACACTAAAGATCAATAATTTATGTTTACCACGAGTTATTAGCACACTCTTATTCAAGTGTCTGTCGGAAATATTTTGTAACACTATTTTAATTGAATTTTTTGAAAAATAGAGTACAAAATTATGCCAATGTTTAAATATACAAAAAGAAATTTGATGACTCTGGATTGTAATGGTATCAATATTTTAATTGATAGTTTTGAAAATAAAAATATTGGTGAATTTTAAGATTTTAATGAAAGTACAGTAAAGTTTTTATTATTTTATGTTGCTTCCTTGCTTCTTTGTTATCTCCACGAATTGTTCGACAATTTCACTACAAATAACACATTCAGGCCTTTCCTCCATATTGATAATAATAGATGTGAATCGGTTTTAAAAATGAATTTTTACATATTCATGATTAGTTTATTTAATTATTAAAAATTAAAATAATTACTAATTAAGCAAAAAAAGAAATTTTAATAACATTTAAATATTTATTGAACTAAGTTTTATGTTATTTTTTCTAATAAATCTTCATAACTATTATTTTAAAAAGAATTTAAATAAAATTAATATTTATTTTATCCATTTCTCATTCACAACGACCAGGAAAAACCAATTTGCCAATCCAGTCAAATTAACGATCCAGCAGTTGTCATCTTATTTAGATTTTTAGGTTTAAGTATTTAGTTTAGTTTAGCTTAATTTACTTTTTTTTCTTTACCAAATTTAAAAGTACACAAAAGTCATTTGTATTGGTAAAATCATTTATCTTTATCATCTTTGATTTGTTTTCAGTTACATTGTTATTTACCTTCATTTTGTTTTCGAATATAGATCAATGTTTTCTAGATATTCAAACCGTAGATTTATAGTCAACAACTAATTGAAGATAAATGAAATTGGTATTATATTTATATAAAATGTTTTACCAATCTGTTCAAAAAGGCTGACCACATTTCATTGATGATCATTGCATGTTTAAGGATAAAAAATATTTTAAATTAAAAACACCTCACTTTCTATATATTATAATGATTGTTTTTATTTTGAACCTCTGTTTTATAGCAGTGATTCCCAAATTACGCGTCGCAACGATTCCAAACAGTAACAAATACACAAATATCTCAAAAATCTATAGAAATAATAATAAGATAGGGAAAATCAAGACATCAAACAATATTCATTAAAATCATAAATTAAAATGACTAAAATCACAATGAAATCAAAAGACATAAATTCTATCTGGCATGACCAAGAAATTCAATCAAACAAAGGTAAAAATTCCGTTCTTCACCGATCATCTTGACAAGAAAATCCTCGAAGTACTTAGAGACACCGGCTTTTCAATCCATATAGCACATAAATCGTAAACATTAAACCAAACGCTAGCTATAAATAATAGGAAAGAAACATTTAAAAAATGGAGAACTGTCAGACACCCAAAGAATACCCTAGATGCTGGTGGTAATTCATCATTTATCAAACATCTACAAATTTGCCAGCCACGACCAAGAAAGAAAAAAAATCTCGATCAAGATTAAAGGTAATTTTAAAAATCTTAGAATTAAAAAAGCAATCCTTGATAAATCCAAATGATTAGCTGTCTATTTGAAAGAGGAAGCAAGTGAAATCTCTGACTTGATTTTTGGTCAAAATGTTTTAAATAGAACAGCTTAGTATAAAAAATTAAAATATAGAGCCACATTCTGGAGGTTATTCATTTAATTTTCGTGAGGAAAGTTATAAATTTTTTTGGAAATTTTTAAAATAATTTGAAATTTGAAGTTTATTTTTTATTTGAGAATTTTAGAATTTTCGAAGGCTTTACGATTTTTGATGAAATAATTGACTTTGGATAGTGATTGTGTTTTGAAATTTTATTACATAAAATAATCTGTTTCATAATTATTGGAGAAATATCAGCAAAATAATATCTTTAATATTATAGAAAATATGTAAAAAAACATTAAAATTTTTTAAAATTTAAAGTTTTAATAAATATAAAAAATATCAAAGAAACTTTAATTTCGAAATTAACTCAAGATCCAATAAAAAGACAGATAATTCTAAAAAAATAAAAATCTAAATCTTTAAATTCCAGGGACTGAAACCGAACCCGAACCCTGTTGAATCCAGAAACTCATGCAGGTTCGGGTTCATAAATTTAACTAATTTATTCTGTGAAACATCCTGAATTATATATGGAAACTCAAAATCAGCCGTCACCATGTAAAATCAGTCAGATCTCCAATAAAAGAGCCAGAGCAGAAGAAAATACACTTGAACAGTGTTTGAATATAATCAAGATCAAAATGTGCAAAAAATGTTTCATTGATTCATGCGTTAAGTTAGTAACCGTCAATGGCCTTTCACAATTTCTGAGGATTCTGACATGAAAGAAATAATTGATCCGATTATGAATGCACTAAAAATATTATTTAATAGCCATAATGTAGTTGATCTTGTTAACGACAGAGCAATGGAAATAAGAAATAAAATAATAATCCACGTTTGATTGCAGCAGTATATCTAGATAGCAGATTTAGATTAATGCTAAGTCCTGAAGACATTTCCAATGGTAACAGGCAAATTTTAAAAACTAAAAAAATTTCAAAAATTTACAAATGCAAAGAGAAGAAGATAATTTTATAAGAACAGAAAATTTTAGTTCTTCAGAAGAAGAAGAGGATATTCTTGAACAAGTTTTAAAGAAGAAAGAAAAGTTTTTCAAATTAATTCGGAAAATATAAATTCCACATCTTCCATTGATAGTTCAGTTTAAAATGAGATGGAAATATACGAAAATTATCCAAGGCTGGACAAAGAAAAAAGTATTTTAGAATTTTGGGAGCAACATAAAATACAAACACCTTTACTATATCAGGTGGCCCAAATAATATTTGCAGTCCCTGATACGCAAGTTAGCGTATAGAGGGCTTCTTCAGCTTTAAAATGTATACTATCACCACAACGACCAAATCTAACAGAAGAGAACTTAAAAAATATTTTAACTGTTAAATTAAATGAAAAATTTTTAAAAAATAAATAAAAGATTGTGGTTTTTTTTCCTAAATTTTGAACCCGAACTTTTTATTTTGATTAACCTGAACTTGAATCTGAACCCAATTTTTCCGGGTTTTAGTTCCTGTTAAATTCATATTACTACTTCATTGTCGAAAATTCTTATTATTTATTTTTAATTAATTTGAAACATATCATATACTAAATATTAATACCATTAATAATAATAAATTTAATTTAAATTTAAAGGTGCAAATACAAAAATTATAATAAACAACACTTTCTAGGTGATTTCGCAATGAGATGATTGGATATCGACAAGAAATGATGCGCGATTGGTAATAGTAAAGAATTGGGGGAGGCGGCAATTAAATATTAATAAATTTATATTATTATTATTATTATTATTATTATTATTATTATTATTATTATTATTATTATTATTATTATTATTATTATTATTATGATTATATATATAGTCAGAGTTTATCCGACAAGATATTTTGTGCCCCTATAGGTATTGGTCACAAAGGTACTAGTCACACTCAAAATGTTGCAAGGGTTACTAATCATGCTTATTATTATTATTTTCTTCAAGTAGTCTATTTTATTTACAAAGTAATATTATTTTACAAAGTATTATGTACGTAATAAATTTTTTTTCAGGTCTTTTATTTTTTATATTTAATTTTTATTATTTTTAAAATTTTTTGAAATATTAATTTATTGTTCCCCCCCCCCCCCATTCTTTACCGCTACCGCGCGATTTACGAGACCACGCAATACTATTCGAGAATAGAAACGAATGAATTCACTCCAAAATTACATTAAATAAAAATAACTATGAACTTCATGAAATAATACAATCATTACGTAGGCATTTTCAAAGATTTTATAAATGTACAATTTAAAATATACGTTATAAAATATGCATAAAAATCATTAATTTACATAAATATTATATATTAAGTGTTATGTCAAAAGCCAAAATTTCACTGTATTACCAATTGGCAATTCTTTTATTCGCTTTATAATAAGGCTCTTTTGTTTAAAATCAGAATTTCTGCATTACAGAAAAGCTTTTTTAAAAATTTCTTCTTCATAAAATGATTTCCCATGCTTTGTTATACAGTACGCCAGATGAAAACTAGACGATGCCATATTATTTTCAGGCACAATAAACGATTTAAATGCATTGAGTTTTATGGTTTTGTAACTTTTGTGAAAAGTATTCTTTTCTTTCTTCACACGCCAGTGAAACAATATTTTTCAAAATGTCGTTTTACATTATTACTTCGATTTGTAACATTTTCATTAGAAATAATCTAAAAAGTTTTCTTGTCTTTTTCACTTACTCTAAATTTTAAAATCCACTATTCATTATAGAGTATTGCTATGTTTGTTTCATTGGCATTCACACTTTGAACCAAATAAAAAAAAACAAAAAATTAAAAAATTACTTTTGAAAAGCTTTACATATAATATTATTTATCGAATGAAAGTTCCACAAACCAGCAAATAATCAAAACCATAAAGAGTTTAAAATAATTTATTATTTTGATCTTAGATTTATAAGAAATATATTTCCACAATATTATTATCAGAATAATTTACCTATATTTATATATAAAAAAACTACCAAATGTAGCAAGTCTTTATTATTTTGATTTTAGATTTTTAAAAAGGTTATTTCCTCAATAATAATATTTCAATAATAATATTTCACGCCAACAAATTTTCACGATATTTATATAGGAAAACTAGTCTTATTTATCTTATGTTCAGTATTGACATCCAGTAATATTTTGGTAATTTAAAAGAACATTTTGAGTTTTTTCGTGAATTTTTTAAATTACAAACCTTTTAGTTAGGCTCTCATGAATATGCTCGTAGGTAACTTAAAATTGTCTTGTATGTCAGACTGTGATAAGCAGAATATGAGTTTACCATCGCTGTTAAAAGCACTCAAATTGGACTTCATGCAAAGGGTTGGGCGACAAAATCACGTATTAAAAAAACGACAATATCCCGAATTTTTAAATAAGGTATTTCCAAACATGTCAAAACCCCTAAATATCAATAAACCTGAGAATAGAAATTTTAAAATATGAAAAATTGTACGCTAACTTAATTATTTATGCACATATCTTCAAAAATATTTTATGCATTGTGCAATTCTATTAAGCTTTTGTTGGAATGGACCTAACCTAATCAAGACCAAAGCTACATCACCCAACGTATTTAAACTCAATTTCACATAAATGTAACTTACAAGTTGAGCATATGAGCTCATTAAAATGAATGAATAAAACAGTATTGAACTGGAATTGTTCTAGCAAGGTCACTTTTCATGATAAAATAACTAATATCTAAATTCATTATAAAATTAATAAATTGGACTGTTTGAAATGAATGTGTATACTCAGGGAGTCACAGGAAAATAAGTCTTTATTAAAGTAACAAATAAAACAACAGTAAAATATAATTGCATTTTTTGGTGCTTTCCCCCTGATTTAGTTGAGTTCCATAAATCACTCCCTACTAGGTTGTCAGGGACATTACTTTGGTTGAATTGTGTAACTTATTCAAAACATTAAGAAAATTTTAATTTGTCATTTTTGTTGGAAACTGGTAAAAATACAGTCAAAATTTTGCCAGGAAAAATAATTCGGCATTTAGTCACTAAAAATTCACTAAAAGTTCAAAAATTCAAATTTAAATAACTTATGAGAAATGTAAATAAATTTTTGATGAAATGTTGTCAAAAGAAAATTCGGGATTTTGTCAAGAAAAATAATTCAGCATTTAGTCACAACTGTCATCCAGATTCGTGATTTTGACGCCACACGCATGCAAAGCCTTGTATCACAGTAACTAATTTATTTTAACTCAAATTTACCAGCCAAATAATTTTTGAATTTATAAATATTGATGGTTTAGTCAAATATTAATATCTATTAATGATTTAAAATTTCAATAAAAATGATTATTTAATTTCAAAATTAAAGACAACTTTAATAAGAAAGTCATAAAAAGAAAAGCATTCTAAAAGCATTTATTACCTTTGTGGAATTCCACCCATTTCCATTGGATGTCTGGGAGTTATTAAACCAACTGTTGCTGTTGGATGCTGTTCGTGAATACCCGGTCGCAAATCCGTTGATTGTAGACTTATAATTGAGTCGAGAATTTCCCGGATTTCCTGATATTCCATTGTTAGTATAATATGATGATGATGTCAATGATGTTGGGTTGGGTATCTTGTTTGAACAGTTTGAACTTCTTGACGGCAATTTCGCAACTTTAGCATAAGATTTTGAACAATTAGAAGCTACCTATTGTTCAAAAAGAATTGCTAATAAAGTGAAATCCTAATTAAATAATTTCCGTAATAAATTCAAATTCAATCCATTTCTCAAAGTTCTTATTTTTCGTAGATTTTTAAATGATATATACCAAGGTCTGCTTTCATTCGATTTTAAAATAGCACGAATTAAAAAAAAATTCTCTTTTACACGATCTCAAAATTATAAGGATGTTTCGTCGTAATCATTTTTTTCTTGCACTCGCCATTATTAATTAGCAATGGGAATTCCCGGAATTATAAAACTGCAATTAATTTTGTTTTCGCGTAAATTTTTTTTACGGATGTCTAACATATTAAAATTATATAAACATTACAAGCCTTGTGATACCCAGTACAAATCCCAATAGTAGAATAGTTTCGAGCTTTTGGCTCTCATCAGTACTATGCAGGAGACGCGAAGATTTCTCTTCGCGTCAGGTGGTGTATACAATATTGCTGATTCAACTCTATTGCATACTTTCTCAGGTACACTGGAAATCACATCACTTGCAAATTAGCTAAATCACAGAAAAAATATCTGCAAATATCTGTATGAAAAATCATATTCGCCCAGGGAGACACCGTCATACACAGAAACTGTTTATAAGTGCATCCGTAAACCTTTAGCATTTTAAACTTGTAATGGTGTAAAATTTACAAGCTAATTTGCAAGTGATGTGATTTCCAGTGTTCCAGGGAAAGTATGCAATAGAGTTTAATCAGCAATATTGTATACTTACCTGGCGCGAAGAGAAATCCTCGCGTCTCCTGTATAGTAGTAATAAGAGCCAAAAGCTCGAAACTATTCTACTATTGGGATTTGGACTGGGTATCACAAAGCTAGTAATGTTTATATAATTTTGTTTTGTTTTTATATAATTTTTTTACACAAAGAGTTCGAACTTAGATCAATGTTAAATATGAAAATGATCTCTTTATAGCAGTAGTTTTTAACCTTTTTGAAAGTTACGTAACACTTTTGGTTATACAAAAATTTCTAATTCAACAATAAAATGTGTATGAACATTGCTTTCATTTAAACAGGTTACAAAAAACATAAAATATCTTTATAAAAAAGGAATATTTCATATTTGTTGTAAACCTCTGCTCTATAGTAAATAAACAAATAAAATATAAAATTAAAATTACAATAATTAATAATTAATAAGAAACAAAAACAAAACTAATTATCGTAATTATGAAAAACATTATAATTAATAACGTCAAAATATTTTTTAATTATAAAATGGTGATGTCGCGATCTGAATTCCATCTGAATGTAATAATGATTTGACTGCGATACTGGTTTTGGATGAAAAGTTGATTCTGAATTGTTAGTACACATTTTATTGCTGAGTTTCATTTCATCTTTATCTTCTTGTTTCTATTTATTTCAAACGTGCGTATTTCCTATTCTCATTATTTAAACAAGTGTTTTTAATACTTTTATTTTCAATATATCTTTTAGTACATTATAATATAATACATCTATATAAATAAATATGCAAATATCTATAAAGTGGAGGCGCTACAATAGCCGCCGCCGAAGTACGGAATGAAGTAGAAGAGGATCAAATATGGAAGGTAGTGTCCAACATGCAATCTGCGAGATTTTGCGGGGAATGGTAGATGCGGTTGGTTGAAGATAAACCTGGTTGAAGTTCGGCAGATGGATTAGATGGAAAGGGATCGGTGCCGAAGTACACATTATAAACTACTATTATATAAAACCAGTTAGGCAGATTAATATCCTATTATTTTAAGAGATTTCTAACATTTATTAAAAATATTCATCGGCTCATTTTATTGTAAGATCTTGATAAATATTATTTACATTAACTTAATTACTTATATTTATTCCTATTTGAAAATTAGAAAATTAATACTTAATGGTATGAAGTTTTAAAGTTGTTAAAGACTGATATATCAAAAGGTCGATGTGAAAAGTATAGATATTACAGATAACAGTATTGTCATAAAAGAATACAAATAATACAAATTCTGCATTCACTGCAGTATATATTTACTGCTAAACAGATATCATCTTAAATTAAAGTGACCAATCATACTAATTTAAGAGTACAGTATTACAACTTTGGATAATATAGACTGCGAAGTACAGGATAACGAGAAATAATTTGGACAAATTTTGACAGTGACTTCCAAAAAGGCTTTCAATAAAAACAAATCCTATTTATTGAGCAACAATAACAAAGATTTAGCAAGTATAAGTTGACGTTAGTTTTTAAAATGACCTTCCTTCGCCTTAATATATAGTTTTTGACGTTTGTTGAAGTTCTCTTCAATGGGCCGCAAATCCGTCACTGTGATTTTATCTCATTCCCAGCACAGCGAACGCGTCCAAACTTTTGTGTGACTCAGCATAGGCTCTTGACACACTATAGTCCAACCGTTTGAGATCACATGAGTATGAGGGTCATTCTTGGACCAAAATGAGGTCTGAAAAATGGTCCTTAGACCAGTCCTGAGTAATTTTTGCTCGATGAAAGGGCTCAGAATCATACTGAAAGGTTTATAATTGATTTCCAAAGTACTGTTGAGCCCAAGGGAAATATTATATATTTCAAAATATCCTTTCGATAAACGTCTTCGTTAAATTATACCACAGAATTAAGAACTTTTCAACGGAAATCAGAATCCACTTCAAATTTGGAGTTGGAACCTGCTTGAACAGTTTCAAAATCTCTTAAGTCTAATTCATTTGTTGTAATCGGTAAACATTTATCTTTGTTTGAGCTTGTATGGATGAGAAGATTGAGCTCGTTTTGGCATTCATTCAAACCTATTCGCGAGCAATTTCCGTTTGAGGAGCAATTTTTCTAATTGACACGCGTGGATTCCAGATAACGCGTTTCATGATGATTTTCCGGTTCCAGTAGGTATTCTCTCTCCGCTTTCTTCCTCAGCCGACTCGGTCACTACCTTGTCCGAGTTCTTTGAATTGATTCACGACATAGGAAATATTTTGTTTTAATACACCGAGCAATCGAACTATATCGCATTTTCGCTTCCTTTGACAATGAAAAGTCAGAATTGATGTATGTTGCCATTTCATTCTACAATTCAAAAATAAATATTTTATTGGAAACGTAAAGACAAAACCTAAAAAATCTAATAAAAAAGAAATTACAGCGAAAAAAAATTGAAAACTTTCTGATTTGAACAAGTTTGTCCAAGTTATTTCTGGTTACCCTGTATATGTGGATTTATTTGTATTGTTTGTAACAAAAAGTCATTGCAATTGTATCAATATTGCATTATTTTCAAAAGGTTTTACGTGTATTAATAACTATTGCTTTAGATGGTCTTCAGAAATATGATTACTCTTCAAAAATAATCAAAATATTTTATCAAAGAACGCCGAAACCTCTTCAGGCTGAAAAAGATTATTACCATCTTTGCAAAATTTCTTTTTTTAGGTTATTCAATATTAAATCTTATAAAACTTTTACATCATAATTAATAAAAATAATGTGATTGAAATCTCTAAAAGCACTTTTAACTCAGCCTTTCAATTATATTGTTTTGATTTGTTTGGATTTGCCACTGATACTATAACAATAATAAATTCTCATAATTAAATTCAGGTTGAATTCGATTAAAAATGACATAGCAAGTGTAAAATTAATCGTTGCAAATAAATATTTCAATATGGAGAACTACACCATTGTTTCAAAAGTTTATTTATTATAAAATAACCATCGAATAATTGTCAAATTAGGAAATTGCACATTTATATCTTTAACTGAGTATAATGAATAATTTAATTTTTACAAATCCTTTGGTATCACTTAACCCTTTGAACCCTAAGGCATTCATTGTATTAGCACTATATCCTTGAGCAATTTTTGACCAAAAAATAATATTTGACTTATAATGCAATTTCGATCATAAATCGATTGTCAGTATCAAAAATAAAGAGATACCAAGGCCGGTAAATCGGCCATTAGGGTTCAAAGGGTTAAGTATGAAAAAATTCTGAGAACTGGATTTGATATCAAGCCTCGATATATGTTTTAAGATAAATTAACCAAACTAACCGTTCTGCTAGAATCTTGATTCCAATAGTCGGGATTCTCTCCTCTATCAATATTAGGACTAGGATGATGTTTTGATAAAGATTTTGGTGAATAGCATTGCTGATTGTGGCTATTATTGCGGCTAGAAACACGACTGGCATCGAAATTGGAACTGTCTTTGTGGATATTACAATCAGAAACCATTTGAGTTTGAAGTGAGTCGATTTGTGAGTTTATATTATTTGAATTGTTAACGGGTGCAAATTTTTTATCCTGATTTAAAGAAATATCTGATTTTCCCATAGAATTCCGTTCGACATTTCCAATTTGAGAATTATCATTAGAAACTCTTGTAGAAATTTCCTAGTTGAAAGATTTTCAAATTAATAATAATAATAATAATAATAATAATAATAATAATAATAATAATGTCTGTTTGTTAAGAAAATTCAAAATCTACTTCTTGGATTATTGTGATTGGAACAAAAAATTAACAATATAGTGAAAATAAATCTATCATTTTTAACAAGATAATAAAACTTATGAAAGATAAATTTTCATGTTGAAAAAAGGATAAAACTTAAAAATTATTTTTGTGAAATAAATAAATCTATTTTTTTGACAAAATCCATATTCCATTTTTGGAGATCATTATCAAATTATCGAATGAAATTGACTGATTGACAAATTCACTAAAATCAGTAATTATTCTTTTCAGTTTGTTTAAAGCGAATGAATTCTAAATTAATTGAGTTCAATTTAAAAAAAATTGTTTGTTAAAAATTATAACCTATTAATTAATTACTCCGTTTATTAATTATACATTCATTTTTATCCAGATTTGACGGGATTTAAATCGTTGTAACTCTTACTTATGAATTGGTTGCCAGTTTTTTTCCCGAAGCGATGAAACTCATAATTTCTGCTTCAAACTATCGATACTAATACCAAATTAAATTAAATTTAAAGGGAAATCGAATTTTTTCATTGTGAGAAAAATGATTCCTGTAGAATAATACTTATCTGTTTTCTGATACTGATTTTCATTACTTTGACTGTCGAATTTTTCTATGATTAAAAAAATCACATAAATATATCGGGACCATAATAAATAAATTCTGTATCGGAAGAATTAAGTCACTTATTCGATTGTGACTAAGATCGATTTGACCCAAATGTATTATATATATATATATATATATATATATATAATTTTTATAAAGTTTAATGTGATATTTGGTGCAATTTACAATAATTTAAAGACGAATATAATAATAAAAAAATTATGGTGGGTCCTGGGGTATTACAAAAATAAAACCAAATTAATTAATTATTCAACAAAATTTGTTGATGATTCCGTATATGGCGGCACATTGATGGTCTATCAGACTGAAGCTCAAAAGTGCTTAATTATATTTTTCTAGAGCTCAGGAGTCACTGTTTGAAGATGATCACTTAATTCAGATCAATAAGTAACAGCTTCTCGGGAACCAGGGATGGTAAATAATCGGCTAATTTGGATCAGTAATTAATGATTCTAAACAATCGGTATTGTTGAACAAATTATGTTGATCTTTTGGATTTCGCAAATATCTCTTAAGCAATTTACCTTTGGTAAATTACTCAATGATAGCCGGAATATCTCAATTGATTGTGTAATTTAAAATAAACATTTTTATTTGTTGGGTTCTGGGTTATTTTGATCAAATGGACGCGTGGAGTCAGTGCAAAGTCAAATCCTACCAAAAATAATTATAAGAAAATTGATGGATGAAAAAATAGTTGACAAATTTTGATCTAAGCAGCATATATCTGATCAGAATTTTCTAAATATTCTTTCAAAAGAAAAAATATAAATAAAAACCCGCCTTCCTTAATGTTAATCGTTCCTTATTCTCACAGCGGTCATGAACATATACCTGACAAGTTTCTCGGCAACCTTTTCTAAAACCGTGACGAATATTCAGATTGATTAACAAATCGTAATCATGTGGGAAATTGCACCGCTTTCTAAATACTAAGTCTTTAAAGACATCTTCTTTTCCATGGAAAAAACAGTTCACCTGGTCTCGCTTTTAAAAAGATTGTTTAACAAATATTTATCAATTAATCTATCCACACTGTCGTCAATGCAACCCCTCCAAGTTAGTTGTAGTAATGTTTATAAATAAAAATCTATCAGAATTGAATTTTTGAATTACATTTTTAAACTTGAATTTCAACTAAAAAAAGCTAACTTCGATTCAATAAAATAAATATTGAAACAATAAACATTTGTTTTCATAATCATCTCTACGGTGATCTACATCTCCCAAACGATATAAACTTTTTGTTATTTATATTTATTCAGCATCGATCAATCAATCAGAGATCAATAAATGTATTATTTACAACTAAAATATATTTACGTAAACAAGACAATTATTAATTAAGATATCAATCTACAGTCTGTTTTGGTATGACATTTTTATCTGTAGGGAGATTTTAGTTTAAAATAGTTTAAATAAATTTCATCCAACAATCAGCCATAAATTACATTAATAAAAAAATCAATAAAATATTTACAAATCTAAAAAAGTTGAAAATAAAAAGCAATGTATAAAAATTGGTGAGAATTAATAAATTTTTTATTACTTTATAAATATTTAACTAATAATTAAAGAAACTAATTGAATTATAATTAAAAAATTATGGAATTTTTATGGTTTTTGCATTCCAAAGATTTCCAACATTGAAATAGGCATAAATATTGACTGATATACTAAAATTTTCTAACTAATAATTTGACGTTTGAAAATTTAATATTTAAAAAAATATTTAGTTAATATTAAAGAAAATCTTTTATTAAAAGAAGTTATATTAAATTTTTTAAACTACTTAACAATTCAGATCGTACGTCGCTTGGGATTGATGCATATTAAGGTTTCTGTCGTCGGGCTTCCGCCTGTTTTGAACTATTTTTGATTTTCCTAGAAAAGTTTTCTCTATCGTAAAATTATAGGATATATTTAAATGTTGTTTTCCTTGATTTTGTGTTGAAACTAAAAATTGTAAACAGTTTATTATAATAAACAAGGTAATTGGCATAATACGCAGAAAAATAAGTTTTAAAACAAATTTTACTTATTATTTATTTAGTAAATTAAATTAATAAAAATATTGATAATAATAATAATAATAATAATAATAATAATAATAATAATAATAATAATAATAATAATAATAATAATATTTTAAACAATTAAATGATAATTTAAGCCTTTTTCTGCGAATAATATATTTATTACAAATGAAAAAATTTCGACTATAAAATAGCCCTTGTCACTTTGATATGCTATGGGGTAATATAAAGGCTTTTAAGGTACAACTAGTAATTTTCAAAAATCAGCTCCCAAAAAATGATTTAACTCATTTTCCTAAACTTTTAACACGAAATCCTACTAATAATAAATACGCAGATCAGCTTACGCAATTACATAACAAATTTGAAAAACGTTTTGCAGATTTCAAATAAATAGAAAATGATATAAACATTTTTTCAACTCCATTTTTGGTAAATGCTGAATGAGTAATTTATAAAACAAAACATGGTTTATCATTTTACATGTTTTTCTAAAAATGATTTAATGAAACTTAATGACTTATTGGTTAACAAATTAGACAGTGTGAAATCTGGGATCAATGACACAGAAGGAAACGATACAACACTCGAAGCTGTGCTTGAATCATTGATCAAAGGACGGTGGGGAAGTCAATCCGGATGTTTTGTCAAAGTTGAGATTCGAACTCAGGTTACTTGATGGAACTAATTTTCCTAAACTTTTAACAAGAAATCCTACTAATAATAAATTAAAACTATATGCAGAACAGCTTACGCAATTACATAATAAATAATTCCAAAATAAATAACATCCATCATTTAACGGATATATTAACGGACATTGTCATTCACTCAAACAACACTATAGCACATTCTATTGATAAAATACAAAAAGAAAGTAGAGCTTAATGTGCCAATTATAAAACACAATGTACCTTGGCACAAAGTTTTATTTAATAACAAACGACAGAGTGGCAAGGCTCCAACATTGTTCTTTTAGAGCTCAAAGTTAGATATTTTATTTTTTATTTATCTAGTACTTTCAAATAGTTTGAATTAATATTACTTAAATATTACTGAGGGTATTATCCTTTACCACTGTAGCTTTCACGTGCAACTTTTTATTAAAAGTTAATGATCGACATTTTTTCTTTCGTTAAGGTTAAAATAATTTTGAATTTATTTTCACATATAGCCAAATGATGAAGCATTAACCCTACAATGCCTGAAATTTGATTACAAAGATAAAACAATAACTTCATTATTCTTTATTTTCATAGTTATCACTTAACGTGTGTTCTTATCAGACACGAGCGCTTCTTACTGTCAATTTTGCACATGATCCAGTGGGACACGGATGACCATTTTATTTGGTTTTGCCAGATGATACATGATTGTTTCTAATATTGTATTTCTGATATTGTATAGTAAAATGTTATTGAGTATGCCACTAACTGTTAAAAATTCGATCTTTTTTGACAACAAACTGCAATTTCAAAGTGATCTTTAAATTTCTATGTTGAATTCTAATTTGCGATGAAGTACTTAATAAAATTAACATAATAAGCAAATAATTAGAATCAGTTTCTTCTAATGTAAGTGCTACCGCTGCAGGTTTTAATAAGTCTCTACTGTTTTTGGAAAAACGCAACACTACGGAAATATTTGATTTAGTAATTGAAAAAGCCAAAATTTTAGCAAAGGCGCTGGAAGTTACAGATAGTTTTGAAACCGAATTCATTGGCAGGGTAAGAAGAAAAACTTGTTTTTTACGAAATTAATGAAATACATAAATTTGAAGATGAAACCTAAAATCAGCAGCGACTGAAATTTAAAAATAACTTTTTTTTTCTTTTTAACTGTAATTACAGCATTAAAAGAGCGTACTAAAAAATTTCGAATCGGTTTAAGAACCGTTTTAAAATCTTGTTTGACATTCAGCAAATTTTGACAATTTCTGATCAGTCCTTGACGGACAAATGTAAAATTATAGAACAAATTCTTACCAATGGAGATTCGAAAAATTTGTTGGGATCTCATATTTTTTATGAAATAAAATCTTTGTCATTATGAATTCCAGAAAGAGGCCTTAAAATTTATTTTCAATAATCAAGTCCAGGAATTGTTTCCTAACATTTCAATTACATAAAGGATTTTATTGACAATTCCAGAAAGAAGATTTTCTAAGTTAAACCTCATAAAAACATATCTGCGTTCATAATATCTATCGAAAACGAAGAAGCAAATAAGTTAAACATAGAAGATTTAAGATAAGATTTTACAAGAACTAAAGGCCACAAAGCACCATTTTCTAAATAAAAATATAGAAGTCTATAGGCGTTTTTTATATACGTCTTATATGTCTTATAATAAATAATTTAAATTTTTTTTATTTTCACACAGTCGAGAATTGGCTTGAGCCCGGCCCTGATTAAATCTAACACCTTCTTTCACATTTGATTTCTAAAATCTATTTTAATTTAATGCTTTAATAAAAGCACAATAAATCAAAAATTGAGCCACAGGTTTATACCATGTGATGATTACTTTAAATTATTAAAAATTAATTACGGATTAAATTAAATTTTTTTGAAGCATATTCGCAAATAATTATTGATGATAAAGTTTATTATATCAGAATTCGTCAAGTTGTTTTATAAATAATCCAACGGCAATTTTAAATTAGGATAAATTTATGCTTGCAAGCTTGGTCTTATTCTTGAAACCCTGAATAACTTATTCTCAAAAAATGAATAACAATTTCATACAGTTATTATAGAAATAATAAAAATTAAAAATATTAATTAGATTTTTATTAGAATTTTCTCTGAATTTCATTTTCGTTATATTCACGGTTCCCCATACAAATAGTTATTTTTCATGCTGAGTTAATAACTGAAATTCCAATTAGAAATTTGCTTTTAACATTTCATATTTTGATTTTAAGATTTGCCCTACTTTTTACAAAGTGCTTTTCTATGTGTGTTTGAAAAATTATTTGAAACATTCTTGGAGTTTTAATAAACTAAATATATTAAAAAGGCAGTGCCGAAAATGGTTGAATATAAAAAAAAACATCGATATGTTTACTGATTCATAGTCAATTTTTTAATAATGTCAATTAAAAAGAAATCAGAAGTGAAAATTGAAAAATGTTCTTATAATACAAATATATTAAACCTTTAAATTTATGAAATATTTGTCAACATAATGCCATGTATGATTAATATCGGTTCAAATATGTAAAATTTTGATAATAATTCAAATTTTTCCATGTTTAAATTTAAAATTTGTATAAAACAAAAAAAAATATTTTGAAGGTAAATAAAATAATACCTTATTGCCGATGGGAAATCAATTCATATCAATTCAATTTCAAATAAAAGTCACAATTCAGTGGACCTTTGTTATAACGCTGCTCGCTATATCGCGAACTCGATTATAGCGCGGGCGATTTTTGCGATAAGTTCAAACACGTTTATACAAGTCCTCGTGGCGTTAGTGAGTATCGCATTTTATTGTTACTGCGTATTGAGTAATTGTGTATTTATTGAGTTCCTGCATGTATTTTGATTAGTGTTTAATTATTCTATGCATGATGGGTGAAAGAAAAGTTTCACATAATTGCTAAAGTAAAGAGCAGTTTCAAAAGCAAATATAAGAAGAGAATACGTTATACCTGGATGAACTGTAAGGAGTTGGATGTAAGAGAAGACCAAACTGAATTCATTTGTTGATAAACTTGACCAAGATGTTGGGCTTACTCGAAAAAAAAACAAAACTTGGAAAACATCAAAATGTTGACGATTGCCTCTATCATTGGTTTGTGCATAAAAAAAATAAATGTATTCCCGTATCTGAAACTGCTTTAAAGTTACAGGTTGAAAAATTCTATGCAAGCTTAAAAGCAGAAGGAGATTTTAAGGCTTCTGACGGTTGGCTGTGGTGTTGGAAAAATCGGCATGGCATCTTCCGAATTTCAATTTCTGATGAAGCAATGTCTAGTGATATTGAAGACGCTGCTGAATTTTCCAAACAGTTCACAAATTCCATTAAGGAAAAAGGGTACACTGATACACAAGTTAAAAACTGTGATGAGACTGCACTATATTACAAAATATTGCCAAGTAAAAAGTATCATTATCTAAAAAGTAACCCACAACAAGTAGGATTAAAACTAAGCAAGGAAAGGATAACAGCTTTATTTTGTGTAAATAAAGCTGGTAATCACAAGTTGATGCCACTCATTATACGTAAAAGTCAAAACTCACAATGTTTCAAGTCAATCAATATAAAATCTCTGTCAGTTGTTTATAAAAACAGCATAAAAGCTTGGATGACTTCTAACATATTTCATGCCTGGTTTCAAATTCTTTTGTAACCTCTATGTCAAAATTTCTGAGAGGATTTAGTTTAGATGCAAAATCTTAGCTTCTATTAGATAATTTCCCAACTCATCCACCGACTAATAATCTTGTATCTGGTGATAAAATAAAAGTAATGTATCTTGCAAAAAATACTACTCCTTTCTTACAACCCTTAGATCAAGGCATTATTAGTGCTTTCAAAACAAATTACCGAAGAGGAATGATCAAGTCATTATTAGCATCAGATATTGATGTCAACATATTTTTAAAAAAGATGTATTTCAAAGTCGTGTCCTACAGTATTGGACTTGCCTGGCAGGCAATCACATCAGAAACTGTTGCAAATGATTATCGAATCCATTTGCGGTGATGAAGATTGTCAAGAAGCAACAAAAGATGATGAAGAAAGTGCCAGTGGGATAGCTGGTATACTACTAACAACTAAAGAACCAATAACAACCATAGAAACTGTTATAAAATGGACTGAATCACGGGAAAATATTGACAGTGTCAGATTGTTTCAATAAGTATCTTTCAAAAGAGAAATGATACAGAAGTTATCAAAAAGCAAACAAACAAAATTACTCACTTTTTAAGCAAAGTTTTGTAATTAAAATGATACCGAATACATAGATTTTAGTCAAGTTATAGACAGTGTTTGTTTTTAAATATTTCCAAGTGTATTTTATTTATATAAATAAAATAATACATATATGTACTTATAAAGATGTATAACTATGTTATGTGAATTTTAATAAAATACTTAATAAATAAATTGATTTTTATTAAAATACATAACATATGCAGTTTATGGGATGTTTTAGTATATATGATTAAATTAATTATGTCGGCACCGCGTTGTTTCCCGCCCGATATGCGCGTTATATCGGGGACTCACTGTATTATTTATTTATTGTAAAGTAAAATTAAATTAATAATAACATTAGAAAAAGAGAGAAAGTAGAAAGTAACACAAAAAATTAATTTTTATATAATTTTATAATGAATTTATAATGAATTCTATAATTATTTCATCTCAAATCAATTTTACTTATGATTATTGTTTAAATTAACATAAAACATTCAGTCAACTAAATAAATTGCAGCTGATCTATATGAATTGCACAATCAAATCAACTATACAATAATAGATTCAACATAGAATATAACCTGAAATGACTTACCTAAGTTCCATGGTAATAAAAATATTTAAAACCAAAAATATACTTTTATCAGATTGCAACATCGATGAAATTATATGATTTCAGAAAGATATTTATTTATTAATTATAGTATGCATTGATAATAACAATGCTAGGCAAATTAACATTTTTTGGAAGCATAAATAAAAAAATAAACAAAACAGAAAAATAATAGAAAGAATTTGATCGAAAATGCAATAATTGAAGTTTAAAATTTGTAAATTCGTATGGTAGTTAGTAGTATATACAAAATATTATGAGGTATTGCTTCTTGATCGGTAAATTTTTAATTTTTTGGTCATCTTTGATCTGTTTTCTTATATTGATGATATTTCATTTATTTAGCTTTTATTAAGTGTTAGTGTATATTTAGAATTTTTGATCTTTTGTCAGAATAAAAATAAATGAAATGTCAAATTGCTTCTTTAATTAATTTTATTAAATACATTAAAATAATAAAAGCTAATAAATTAATAAATTAACAAAATGTTTGATTTAGAAAGGAAATTGTGAAGTTGTTGGATTTCCGTGAGTAATTCCATTAAAATTTAGCTTGTTAGAATTTGTTAAGGAATTAAATAAGAAATAAATTGCCAGTGTCATCAATTAGATTAACTATTATTTCGTTGCTTGTCTGGCAACATGACTAGGTAGATAATGGCCCTCTGCAGCAAAACCATCCGATATAAGCCTTGAAAATTTTCAATTCAAATATCCGATCGGCCATACTTCTCAAGGTCCTTTGAGCACATATGGTTGAAGAAACTAACGAAACTAATAATGGATGGAACAAGTTAATTGTTGTCTCAAAATGAAAAAAAAACAAAGTGAAAAGTCAAATAGAATTCAATGAATAAACAACAGGAAAATTAAAAGAAACAAAAATAATTATTTGTAAAAATCAGTATTGACAGTTTTCATAAACTAACGACTAAATCATTTTTGAGCAGTTAAATAATGTAATTGCTTTATTGTATAAAATGTCATTTATATTTGATGAACAAGGGTTAAGACTAAAATGTACCTTCAGTCATAAATTTTATTAGCGCCACGATGCCGAACTCATTTTAGACTTTCATTTTCTAGGAGTATTATTTTATTGGTTTTTTTGGATTTAACGTATTTCGATTGGCAATGTTAAATTTGTAATAAAAACATTAAAAAATTAATAATACTTTTCAACTGAAATACAGATTTTATTTTGTTTATATATTTTTAATGGCTTTATTTTGACATTAAATAGAGACTAAAATTCTATTTTTTGAGAGCCCGATGCTTTGCATCCACCGCTTCCAGCTAAACCTGGCCATGTAAACAAAAGGAAATTAGTAAAAATACAATTATTTACAATATATAAATATAATAAATATAATAAACCTTTATTACTATGTATCATGAATGATTTTAACATTAAATATAGGATATTTACGACTTCATTTATCATTTTAATTTGAGCCTCAGCGATATTTTTACAGAAATTTTCTAAACTTGATAATATAAATGTGCGTTTAGAAGTAACAAATTGTAAAATCTGGTTAGCGTAATTTGGTATTCAAAAGTTGTTGAATAATTGTTACAAAATACACTGGCCGTGTTTTTGTAATTTAGGGTTTTTTCTGTATTTAAAATAAAGCCAAGTATTTTATTTCAATATCATGGTGGAAAAAATATGTGATTTGTAGAAATTTTCGGATATAACATTATAAATCACCCATTTATTTTAAAAAGAAACATGAATTATTTTAAATTAGATTTAAGAACTGCAATGATTGTATTGACCATTAAAATTAAAATTAATTTATTCTGAAAAAAAGTAGTTAACTACTGAAATTTTCATCAACAATAATCAACAATAAAGACTTCTACTTTATATTTGATCTATTCTTCATTAAGTCACATATCGAGAAATAAGAAAAGTCTTACTAATAAGCTTTCTATTGTGGAGAAATTCCTGGCTAAATTTCAATCAAATTCTTAATCATTTCAAAGCTTTCATCACCGTGATACGAAATTAGACTTTGATGCTTGATGCTGCCTAAGTCCATAAGCTTTTTAAATCAATGTGCAGTTTATTCGTAATTAGTTTGTTACCACAATTTATTAGTTTGCTGAACAGCTTCTCTGATATTTGCTTAACATTGTATATAACAAGTGTATCTATATTGGAATTTTTATTGAAAATAAATATAAAAATTAAATATTTTCATTTTTATAAAATTCAGGCTTGATTGAATTTTTTAATTTTTAATTGAAACGCGCGGTAAATGAGAAAGAATATTGAATTAATCATTCCTTTGATAGAGAAGCGTAAATTTTCAATATAAATTCAACAATAAATAATAATAATTTTAACTTATGGCGGTATAATATAAAAAACCCAAAGAAACCAATCAATTTATTTCCTAATTTACTATTGATTTTTGCAAACAAAAACTTAAAATAATAATAATAATAATAATAATAATAATAATAATAATAATAATAATAATAATAATAATAATAATAATAATAATAATAAAATGATAATTTAAGCCTTTTGCTGCAAATAATGTATTTAATGAAAAAATTTTCGACTATAAGATAGTCCTTGTCAATCTCCTGGAATTTAGCAATGTTCTTCCAAAAATACCTTTCAATCTTTCTTTTATTTCCTTTCTCTTAATTCTAATTGGTTCTAAATATAATATATGCTTTCGTTTATTTTTTTATTTATTAAAAATTTTTAAAATTTTATTGAAAATTAAAATTAAAATAAAATAAAATAAATACCATTTAAAATTTCAAAAAGACACAAACTAAAAATTTTTAAATTTTTTTATAAAGCTTCTATAATTAGCTTCTAGAAGCCAAATAAAATATTTCAAAATATTTTAAAATAAAGCCTCCAATAACTATTTATATACGCTATTTAAATATTTCAATAAATGTGTCAATTTTGATTTTTAAATCCTATCTTTTGAAAGTATATTTCCTAAAATTTTCTATATTATTTTAATTATTACTTTTTAATTTATTATATATTTTTTTAATTTCTTTATATATTGTCAGTTATTCTCAAGGTCAATAACAGATCAAATTCATGATTTCATTGATTTTTTCTTTAGTGTTGATCTTTGGCTGTCTGTTTATGATGAGACATTTTTCTTTTTGATGTTTCCATTAGCTATGATTTCGATTGAAATATTTTTTCTTTCCTCTGTTGACTGACACTGCCGGAGATGTCTGCCCAACGAGGATGTTCCACCAGGATCCAGGTGTTCTTTTTTATTTTTTTATTTTAATAATAATAATAATATTAGTATAAAGTGATGATTTCTTGGTAGCAGCATTTATTATTTAAAACAATAAAATGATAATTTAAGCCTTTTGCTGCAAATAATGTATTTAATGAAAAAATTTTCGACTATAAGATAGTCCTTGTCAATCTCCTGGAATTTAGCAATGTTCTTCCCAAAAATACTTTTCAATCTTTCTTTTATTTCCTTTCTCTCAATTCTCATTGGTTGTAAATATAATATATAAATATAATATATGAATTTTTTTTATTAAACACTTTTAAAATTTTACTGAAAATTAAAATTAAAATTAAATAAATACCATTTAAAATTCCAAAATGACACAAACTAGAAATTTTTTAATTTTTTTATACAGTTTCTATAATTAGCTTCTAGAAGCCTAATAAAATATTTCAAAATATTCTAAATAAAGCCTCCAATAACTACTTATATATGCTATTTAAATATTTCAATAAATATCTCAATTCTGATTTTCAAATCCTATTTCTTAAAATTTTCTATATTATTTTAATTATTACTTTTTAATTTATTATATATATTTTTTAATTTCTTTATATATTGTCAGTTATTCTCAAGGTCAATGACAACAGATCAAATTCATGATTTCATTGATTTCTTCATTAGTGTTGATCTTTAGCTATCTGTTTATGATAAGAATTGCTTCTTTGAATCTGACATTTTTTTTGGATGTTTCCATTAGCTATGATTTCGATTGAAATATTTTTTCTTTCCTCTGTTGGCTGACACTGCCGGAGATGTCTGCCCAACGAGGATGTTCCACCAGGATCTAGATGTTCTTTAATTCTTTGGTGCAAGGTCCTGAGTGTACTTCCAATGTAGATTTCATTGCATACATTGCACGTGATGCAATATGCGATGTTTTTTCTAAAGCACATATCTTTCGGTGTCTGGCAGTTTTTCACTGTGCAATTTTTTTCTCTATTTATGTCGCCTGCCAGAGCCCTTCTTAATGTCCAAGATTTATGTGCTATTCGAATTGGAAGACCGGTACGTTTAAGTTCTTTCAGGATCTTGAAGTCGAGTATGTCACTGATGAATGGGATATTCAGATAGAAATATTTCTGATTCTTTTGTGTTAATTCCCTAGATCTTCTTGGTGTAGAATTCATTCTTTCAATGTCCTCACCTTGGTATAGGTTTCAGTGTAGGATTTTATTGAAATTTGATTGTTCTTTAAAGTTTTCGTATTTTCCATGCATCCATTGGCTATTCTTCGTTTCTCGTTTCTTATGACATGTACTTTCTGTAAGTATGGAAGCGCTGATCTTTGGTGAATAAATATTTCTTTGCGAGCTGGTTTTCTGTAGAACCCATATGTTGGAGTATTTGCTTCTATTTTAATTCTCAAATCTAATAAATTGAGGGATCCATCTTCTTCCGGATATTCGATTTCGAACATAATATCTCGGTGTGCCGCATTGAATGTATGAAATATTTTCTCTGCTTCTTTTCTGCTTTTGGTTGTGATGAAGATATCATCTACATATCTTGCATAGAAACCGATGGGTTGTATGGTCCTCAGTGTCTGTCGTTCGAGGTTATCCATTAAGAGGATTGCTAGCAGTCCTGATATGCTAGAACCCATAGGCAGACCTTTAACTTGTTTATTGATATTTTGCTCAAAGGTAAAATAAGTGTTCTCGAGGATAACAGTAAGTAGTTTGGTGATATTCTCGATATTCATTTCCTTTATTAACAAGTTTCTTTCTCTTAATTTCTTTTCTAAACATTGAATATCCTCTTTTGGTTAGATAGATGTGTATAGATGTGATACGACATCAAGACTGAATGGGTAGTTTTTAATAAAAAAATTCAAATATTATATTTATATATTATATTTACAACCAATGAGAATTAAGAGAAAGGAAATAAAAGAAAGATTGAAAGGTATTTTTGGAAGAACATTGCTAAATTTCTGGAGATTGACAAGGACTATCTTAGTCGAAAATTTTTTCATTAAATACATTATTTGCCGCAAAAGGCTTAAATTATCATTTTATTGTTTTAAATAATAATATTATTATTAATAATAATAATAACAATAATAATAATAATAATAATAATAATAATAATAATAATAATAATAATAACAATAATAATAATACAGATTCATTTGATTCCATCTGAGACATTTGATATCCATTTTGTGCATAATGCTTCTGGTAATTCACTGAGTTGTTATTGACAGGCATTATCTGATTGTTTTGATCGATTGATGACAGTGTGGTTTTATAGTTCAATGAATTTGAGAGTGCAGGGTATTGATTATTAATTATTGGTTCAGACCAAGATTGAGATTTGTCCGTTGATGGTAACATTGTTGGGTGAGGAGGCCAAAATACATTATTAGTTGGTCCGTAACCATATTGATAGTAAAGGTTTTGATCAGCCGACTGCGGTGGTCCTGTACGCGAGAAATATCTTCAGTGAATATAATATTTATTTCAATAAAGAAAATTCAAATAAAACAGCTAGAATTAAATGCATTATTATTTATATTACTTAATTTAATAAAATTAGATAAATTCTAGTCGGGAATTAATTAATTTTCAATAAAAAATAATATTACCAGCTCTAAATTTAAAACATTAACTATAATTTATATTATAAAGAGTTTATATATCACAAAGTATAACTTATGAACTGTCTAACCAGCGGAATGAAATTTACCATAAATATTCAAAATATAAAAAATGAATCAAATACAGTCAATCGTCATTAATCCGAACTTCAATAATCCGAAAACTTCATAGTCGGAAAAAAAATTATTTATTTCGTCTATTTACGAACGTTTCCAGATAAATTTGATTCATTAATCCGAAACTTCATGATCCGCAATCGGAAAACTCTTTTTTGAATTAACTTTCTAATAATTTTTAAAAGTTTCGGATTAATGTTGTTTAAATATTAAGCTTGTTTACAATTTTAATTTATTTAATATCCATTTAATATCCATATGGCTATAAAAAGAACAGAAATTACAATTCATCAAAAAGCAAAAATTTGTGAACAATTTTTTGCAAAATATCTTTTTTTATTTGACATAGCAAGAACCCAAGATGTATTAAAGGATTTAATGTTGCAAGATACTGTAATTACTACGCAAATTCGAAAGCATGGATGACCACTGATTTGTTCAATTGTTTTATGCAGCATCTTGATGATGACCTGAGAAAATACAAAAAGAGATTTTATCTACTTGTCATAGCTTGAAGTCATAGCTTGAAGAAATGTTTTCAGAACATTGAAGTTATAATGCTTCCGAAGAACTTAACTGCTCATCTTCAACCCATGGATGCAGGTATAATAAAAAATTTAAAGCATTATTTTAGAAAAAAAGTTAGTAGTTGATTACATGAACTCGCCTTTTGTTGTTAATCTTAAGAAAGCCATATTGCTACTTCATGAAACTTGGGAAGATATGAAAGAATAAACCATCAAAAATCGTTTTAAAAAGGTTGCAATTATTCCAGGTCTTCGCGTATTTTATGCTGAAGAAAACTTGTCATCAGACTCCGTTCTTGAGACACACAAGAATGAGCTTGACCAAATAATGGTTGAAGAGGATATGATTCAAACAGAAGAAGTCATTGATGAAGATGAAATTATTGCACTATGTTCAGAAGAATACACTGTTATAGATGGTGTACTTAGTGCTGAAGATGGTCAGGTCGATGACAGTTACAACATAAAACCAAGCAATTTATTCCATGCAATTGAAATTGTCATCAAAGCAAGTTCTTCTTCAAACAGCTCTACTCAAAAAATAACCAAATGATACAGTAAAAAATTTAAAAGAAGTCAAAGATGATTTAATAATTTCATCATTAATCTGGTGATCATATAGATTTTAAATTTCTTCATTATCCGAATTAATTCACAATCCGAAAGGAAATCGATTTCTAATTTTTCGGATTAATGAGGGTTGACTGTAGTTTTATTTTTAATAGAGTTTTGTCCAGAGGAACCTTGAAGAAGTTCATTTTTTAAGTACAATACAAATATGAGATATGTCAAATGATATATACAGGGTGGCACAGAAAAAGTGAAGCAAAGAAAAAACTCATTTTAACATGATTTTTTAAAATACATTTGAAAAATCTTAAAAGATTTAAAAACGAAGTCTCCATCTATTTCACATTTATTAATTAAATTTCAATGTGGCCACCCTTGGCTTTGACAATGGCCATCAATCTGCGTGGGAATGCTTCACATGCGGCACGCACCTGCTCTTCAGGTATTTCAATCCAAATTTTCTGAAGTAAGCACTTAAATTTATCCAAACTCATTGGTTTTAGATTATTTAGACGCTGTTCCATTAAGGCCCACATACAAAAGTCCAAAGGATTTACATTCGGAGATGATGAAGGCCATTGTTCCTTGCTAATGAAATCAGGCAAATTTGACTTGCACCAGTTCTGAACTATTTTAGCGGCATGTGCGGGCGCAGAATCCTGCTGCAATACCCATGGATCATTTCCAAACAATTTAAAGGCATTCGCCATCACATGACGTTGTAATACTTCTTCTAAATAATATTTAGAATTAATTTTGACACCCTTTTCTATGAATTTCAGAGGCAAACGACCCTTTTTGGAAATACCTCCGTAAACCATCACAGAAGGACTTCCTTGGAAACGCTGGACCGTGCGGCAATGACTAGGGATATCGGTAATTGATGGCGAGTACACTCGATCATTTTGAGTATTGTGTGACTGTTGGAGGACGAAGAGTTTTTCATCAGTAAACAGGATTACTGATTCAGCGTGCCGAGATAATAAGTCCTTACATCTTGTGACTCGTTTCTTTTTATTTGTGTCGGATAAACCATGAACACGCCGTTTCTTGTAAGGTGTAAGTCCAAGGTCTTCTTTAAGAACACGAGATACAGATATTCGAGATATTCGAGATACAGATCCGGCTTCGACCAGGTTTCTTTGGTGGTACAACTGTGCCGGAATCTTTGTACCTTTTTAAGGTTCTGTATACCAACGAACGGCAAATGCCCTCTGCTTTCGTTAACTTTAAAATTTCCGATTGATGCTTTCCCTCCAAAAATAAATTTAAAATTCTTTGTCGTTTGAATTCCAATGCCATTAACTTAAATTTAAGGAACCGCTCATATTATAATTAAATATTAAAATATTAAAACAAACTCAAATATTAAAAATTTATATAATTGCGCAAGCTATATCATTAGGCAAGAAAAAATAAAGTAGTTAAACTTGTGCTTCACTTTATCTGTGCCACCCTGTATTGTATTATTATATCATTTTCCTTTAATGCATAATTTTCCAATGAAAATGATTTATATAAATATATTTATCAAATAAAAATTGTGTCTAATCACGCCAGAGATATGAAACACATATTTTGACTAATTACTAATGTTCTCAAAATGAAGGAAATTATATTTTGGAAAAAAATTTAAGTTTTTAACTTGATAGAAACTGGTGAAATATAATTTTATATTTTAGTTCATTTATTTTAAAATAATTTTAATATTTCTTAAAATAAAATAACAAATTTCTAACAGTAATAATTGAAATGCCAATTATGATTCAATGAAATGACCATCTGATTCCCGGAAAAGAAAAATTAAAAAATCATGAATTATTAATATATGAAATTTAATCATTTTGATTCTTTTTTTTCCATTCAAACAATATTATTTTGAAATGGATACTTTGAATGTTATAAGTATATCTGACATACGTAATCAAAAAATTTCAGAGATAATCAATTTTAGATATAACTCCGAAATTTAAAAAATTAATATATATAATTTATTAGACTTGTGCTTCAGTCCGTGATTCATAGCGTGATTAATAAAATACTTAAAAATTAAAATATGATATAAATTTTTATTTCACTGTTATTTAAAAATCAATTTTTTCTATCGAATTATATACAAATTTTTACAATTTTGTTAATTTCTTTAAAAATTAATAACAAAAATACATTTAATTAAATATTTATTTTTCCATAAATTTTATTAGTTAACATTTAATTTTCAAAATTAATTTGAATTTTTTACTGTTAAAATTCTTATATTTAAAACTTCTAGCGATTGTTTGATCGTATCTCAGTATTTAGAATTTACTATTAAATTTTCATTTTTAGAGATAATTATTTTTAAATTGAATAGAGATAATTAAAAATTTTATTCATAATTAATTTTAGTAAATAATAAATTAAAAACTTTTTTTTTCTTAGGTCAGAAAATTTCATAGATTCCATTAGTGTAATGAGTTGAATATCAAGACATCAATGAATAGAAACTAAAAACAAAAACACAAAATGAAATGATTTCTAAAAGTTGAAGAATCAATAAAAAATGAATTCCTTTGGCTTAAATTCCAGTAACCATAACAACCTAGAGAAAAGGTTAACAGTCATAAAAGAAAAAAAATCTTTAATATGGAAACACGCGAAATGCAATTGTGCCAACGAAACAAATTATGAATTTATTGTCGGAAATACACTTTTATTCGATAGTAAATCATTAACATATTCTGACACCTGTTTATAAATTTCACTGCAAATTTTGTTATTTCAATAAATCAAAATTGATATAGATAAATAGACAAATAATATTGTTGACAAATAATAAATGTTGGATTAATAAATATTTTTCACATAAACAAGTTAAAATGTATTATAAGAAATTTTTCTTCAAATTTCACCACTGATTTCTTTAATTTAATGATAATTTATTAAAAAAATTTTTTTTTCAATTCGAATTCAATAATTTCAAACCGCTTAAATTTACAATGAATTATTTTTTAAAATCGAAACTTTCATGAAATGATTATTCTCTACGTTCTCAATATATTTACACTATTTTCCATGTAATGCTGTCTTCGATTATGAAGCCATTTGATGTGCTGGACTTTTCCTCATTTCCGCCTTCCCGCTACTTGTAACCATTCTTATTGGTGCTAAATAATTGGGAAAATTCTTTGAAAATTGGAGAAATAATTGAAAAATAATTAAGCTAATTGAAATAATAGAAACTACTCAATGATATTTTTATTTGTAACCAATCAACAGTTTAAAATAAACCGAAATCCATAATAAAATTATGATTTACATAAATTTAAATTTAAAATTATTAAATTATCATTATTTGCACCAATAATTTTATTAGTAAATATATCTTCTACTATTAAAACTTTCTTAATTTATTATTTCAATTTGTTTATGTCGCAGAATGCAGCAATATAACTTCTGATGATTACCAAAAATTTTAATGATATTGAAACGCAAACCATTAAAAATTTCGCAACAAAAAATTAACTATTCCTGCTTTAAAAATAAGCATCTAAATTGGATATTTCTGAGGTATGTCATTGACTACTAGCATATAATTGGCATACCTGGCTCCAATCCAATTTTTATTTTATAAGAAAATTAATACTTTTGATAAATTTCTTTCAATAATCATTAGTTACAAAAATAAAATTCACATTTATGATAATTGTTCTGATAAATATAAATTAACAACGTTACAAAATATCGAATGTTACGTTTAACAAATAACTCAACATTTAATTATTGATAAATAACAATTTTATATAACTTCGAGTCGTATAATTTAAATATTTTTATTAAGTCAGTTATATTTGCGTTAACCCTTTCAATCCTATAGAAACATATTCCCCAAGAAAAATTTTATATACTATAAAATGTATTATATGCTTACAAATGTATTGAGATCTGTTATTTCAGTACTGCACGATTCGTCGACAAGTCTATTCCTGCATCATTTTTTATTCATACTTACTTGATGATAAATCTTATGTAAAATAAAATTTTCACGGATTAAAATCTTGAAAGAGTTAAATAGCTTAAGAATGAATTCTGATGCCTGAAGATAAGCACCATGCATTTGAAATATTTTTCAGTTTGGAAAACATGGTGTTTACATTTATTATTATTATTATTATTATTATTATTATTATTATTATTATTATTATTATTATTATTATTATTATTATTATTATTATTATTATTATTATTATTATTATTATTATTATTATTATTATTATTATTATCATCATCATCATCATCATTATCATTATATTAATTGATTGTTTCGTGTTATATACTAGATATAATTGCAAGTAAAAATAATTTCATAAGAAAAACTACAAAAATGAAAATGAAATAACGTTAAAAATGAAGCGCTAATTTAGAAAAAGCATCATTATGAACGAGACTGCAAAATTTTGAAATTTGAAAATTTACTAATTTAATTTCATGATTTTACAATTTCATCTATTTTGATGAAAAGATTTTATTTTTCCAATTGTTTAATTTTTTAAATAAAATTTTTATTGATAGTCTAAATGTAATGAAATAATGTAATACAATGTAATGTAAATAATGTAATTAAGATAAATAATAAATAATGTTTTTGACTTTCAGAATAATTGAAAATAAAAGCTGAATATGAAATGTAAAGAACAATAAAAACATTAATTTTTTTCCTAATTTATTTTTAAAATCTTCCAAAAATTTAATTTTCTACATGTAATAATCAATAATTAATATATTTGAAAATTAATTTATTATTAATTTTCACTCATTATTAAATTTCTATTTTTGAATTAATTGCTTTATAAATTTATTATTAAACGTAATTTCTATTAGACATATCTTTAACTTCTAAATAACCCTGGCAAAATTGTACGTATTTCAGGTATGCAACAGCAAGGAAAATCGTAAACAAATGAGTCAGGTGAGAAAATAAATTTTATCAATAAACTGCACTGGAAATAGAATCACATTTGTGCTTGTGCAAGGCACTCCAGAGACATCTGTGTCAGGTTGCAAACCGATATCATCGTGAAACAGGGATTCGTAATGATATTATCCAAATTCCGAAATATTTTCATGGATATTTTACTGTTTTTGGGGACACCTTCGATTCAATATATTGGAATAAGAAGTTTTACAATATCAGCGAAATATTAAATTTTGGTTTTGATATTTCAAAGAAAAACAACAATAATAATAATAATAATAATAATAATAATAATAATATTAATAATAATAATAATGATAATAATAAAATAATAATAATAATAATGATAATCATAATAATGATAATAATAATAATAATAATGATAATAATAATAATAATAATAATAATAATAATAATAATAATGATAATAATAATAATGATAATAATAATAATAATAATAATAATAATAATAATAATAATAATAATAATAATAATATTAATAATAATATCGTATCCGTATTACTTTTTCAGATTCTAATTTCACTCTTTTCTCTTTAGATTTTGAACGCCTCCAACAATAATAAAAAACGAGAGCAAAGGAAGGTAAAATAATAATTTTCTTTATTTATTTAAAAAACACTTATTAAAAAAAATTATTATTTATATCCAATTTTTAATAATATTTTTACAAATTTGTATAAATTTCATTCTAATGAAACATTGTAATTTCTATTCAAAATTTCCCATTTTTCGTTCGAAATTCATTATGCACAATAATTTATTGATTTGATATTAATTTTTGAATAAATTAAAAATTAATCGAAGAAAATACAAATATCAAAAAATCGTTGATAACCATGAGGTGGAATCGAATAGAAATGTGTCGAATTCGGATCGATAGTTGGGGGTTGGTTGCTTCGGGATTGTGTTGATAAAGCAGCATTCATAGAAGTCGCATTCCATACATTAGAATGGGAATTGGAGTTCATTCCATCACCGAGTCCCTGATTATCACTGTATTGAAACGAGAATTGGGTAGCTAACAATTGATTTGTTGCAAATGGATTCTGAATTGGCGCATAATCTGTGCTAATATTAGCATTATTTGGTATCCGATAATACTAATAAATTAGAATAATATGCATCATGTGTTTCTTTCAATATCTTTTACTTGGTAAAACGGATTTTGTAGTTCAAATGACTTAAATTTAGTTTGATTCAAATTTGGATTGGGGTCATTGTTTAAAGAATTCATATCTACAGTAGAATAGTGGTTAAAATCAGAAAAATCAAAAATATCTTATATGGAGAATAAATAACAAATAAAAATTAATTTTTTAATCTTAATATAAGCTTTGATAAATTATTCAGAGCATTTTATAACTTCATTACATCATTTTACATTTAATAACAAATTATTTAAAATAATGACATACGAACTTTAAATAATGTTTGTTTGTGTATACAAACTTTCAAAATAAATAAACAAATATTATTCATATTTTTATGTTATTGGTTAAATTTTAGTTTTTTAATTAATTTTCTAACAATAATGAAAATAAATTAATTTGAATTTGAATATGTAATCTTTAATAATAAATGTATTATTGAATAAATACATTATAAATATGCTAAAGGTTTTATAATGTTTTAAATTTTAAGAAGACAGTTGTAAAATTAAGAATAAATTAATACTGTTTCCGGACAATATTATAACATTCTTTATATGAATGTTATTACTATTAGAGAAAATAATTTTATGAAATTTTTAATTAGTTCAAATTGATGGCGTGCGTCTCACTTAAAAGATGGCACATCCACGATAATTCAATTGTAAAAGTTTTCTTCCAAAAAGCTAGAAGAGGTAGAACGAAACTAAATCTTGATTTACAAATCCTATTGTTGTGACTCATGTGAATATTTACGATTTTACTATGGATTTAATTTAACTCCTAAATTATTTGGATTCTACTAGTATACTTTTGTTAATTTATTCTAATAGACCTTTTTTCTGAATCAACTGATTTCCTATTGTTTCATTTAACAATTTCACTATTCGACATTATCGTCGTCTTATTATTTCTGAGTAATACTCCCAATTTATCTTTAAGTCGCCAGCATAGTCATCCACGGGTGTTTTAGTTTGTTCATACTTCATTATTAAACCTTTAAACTGTCCATAACATTGCATTCATGTAATGATATACTATAGTTATTATTTTTGTTATGCCTATCACTTTGCAGCTAAACATATATTTATCATAGGTTTGAGTTTTTTGAATACTCTTAATTCGGTTTCACAATTTGGCTATGTGCCAACTATTATTACAATTGTATCAATTGTATCTTTTAGTATTTATTGATCATGTTTTAAATGACCATTTTTCTACAATAAAATGCTCTCTTTCACGATATCAACTCTAGTTTTTCTTTGGTTTGTTTTGGTGCTCCCGAAAAAATTAAATCTGCGTTTTCTTTCAAAAAGCATTAACAAATAATTCATTCATTTCATCTGTTAAGTTTTTCGCTATTCTAGATTTTACTGAGTATTGTTTAGTATTTAATTTGTTCAAAGTAGAATTTTGCGGGTTGGGACATCTTCATCAATCTCAAGAAAGACTATTATTTCTTTTTAATTTGGGTTTTAAATATTTTATGATCTTGTCGTTATTATGACTAGTTAAATTGTCTGTAAACATTTTTTATAAGATATCTTTGTTTTCAATAATTAACAATATTGCCTTATTTCTTAAATGAGAAATTGTCAGTGCAGACATTGTATCCTTTATTGAAAAATGGCTCCATTAGTTTCCTGACTACAAAATCACCCAGCCGTAATCCACAGCGTTCGTTTCTATCGTGAGCCCCTAAATATGGCATTTGATTGATGACAAATTTGGTTTTGACATCACTGAGAATCCAGTATTTGATACCGAATTTATCAAGCTTATTTGGCATAAATTGGATGAAGCAACACCTATTTTTTAGCGGCAAAAGTTGCTCGTCGACAGTAAGGAAGGGATTAGGAGTATAAACTTGAAGACAGTTTGAAACAAACAAGTCAAATATTTCACGAAAATGGGCATATTTATCTTGTTCTACTCTTTGACGTCGAGAACATTGTTCATCAAAACGAAGAAAGCGCAGTATCTCACGGAAACGGTTCCGAGACATGACTTCTCTGAAGTAAGGAGATCCAAATTGAGATGACCAGATTGAATTGATAGAATGTCGGCGAAAGCCTAACACACCACGGATGCAAAATTTGAAACTTTTTGTTTAAGTGTCATTAATATTTTTATCTTATTTGCCAATGTTGAATTTTATTAAGAATCGGTAATATATATTTGTTAATGAATCTCCAAATGTTTTTTTATTAAAATACTAACTCAACACATTAACTTTTATTATTTAAGTATAAAGTTATGATTTCTTGGTAGAAGCATTAATTAAATGTTAAACAATTAAATGATAATTTAAGCATTTTGCTGCAAAGTATATATTTATTAAAATGAAAGATTTTTGCAACTATAAAAATAGTTATTTTCAATTTCCTGGAATTTAGTTGCTTCTATTTGCAAATGCTTTTTGATCTTTTATTCTCTTTTTCTTACTTCTCGTTGCTTAAATATTAACTTTTTTGAAGTTTATAAAACTTCTATAATTAGCTCATAGAAATCACTTTTAATAAATAATATCATAAAATATTTATAAAAATAAAGTTTTCAATAACTATTTACATTCGACATCTAAAAATTTTAAATGTTTATATTTTGATCATCACTTGTTAATAAATTTAATTTGTTCTCCATAGAGAGTCAGAAAATCGGTAACGAAATTTAATGAACTTGACAGGCTGAAATTTCACCTGTCAAGTTCAGGATCGCGTCATTAGTTTAATCTATTTGTTTTGCCAATTAATTAATTAATTTGTATTTTTTAAATAACTTTGTCTAGAGAACCACGATCGATTTATATTACTATATTCATATTCGTTACATCATTTGCCATCCGCTTATATCCGTCTCTCACGTAAAATATTATTTTTTGAATTTTAAGATTCCAAAGATTTTGGAAGCTATATTATCCAAACTTTATTCTATTTTACACCAGTTAATAGTTTCTTATCATACTTAATTATATTTCTATACTATAACACGAAATACAAATTTATTCAATAAGTGTCAATTTATTTATTTTAACAACTCTATTCATTTAACCTTTTGCACATATTTCTTTAAATATTATAATCTTAGAATTATTGCGGTGAAGAAAGATCAACGCAATTAATGCTATCTTTAAAGGTTCCTTTAGGTTGGTAAGTATTATTTAAGGGTAAAGCAGTAGTAAAGTCATGAATCGCAGGCATAGTTTTTAATATAATTAAATATGTTAAAGCAGTGAATGGGAAATTTGAAAATCATACTTAACAAAGTTGGATGAAAAATAACTTTATTTCTTCAGATTTCATAATATAAAACAATAAATAAAAAAAACATCTTGACTAAAAATGATATGTAAAATTCGATATCATCTATTTCTGACGATCTAGTTTTGTGTTTTTTCTTCTAAAAAGTGCTCTAAAATACTGAATCGGATTTGACATTCACGACATGATTCGGATCATTGATTCGATTTATGCTTTGACGCCTGACTGATATGCTTGCTCTGACATCGACGCTGGAGGGCAATCTTCCGGTGACAATTGAATTTCGAACTTGCATCATTTTTTGATACTCCGATATCGATGCCAGCTCACTTGGCTCTGAAATATAAAGATTTGGTTATGTGACTGAAAAGATTTTATAAAGTTTATTTGGTTGAATGAACATGTATCATTAATATATCAACGTTTTGATGCAATGTTCTTCTCCTATATTGTATTTTCAGCTAGGTTTGCCATACACAATATTGTGAAGTGTTAGGATTATCCCAATTTAGAAACCTATTAAAAACGCGATGATTTGTTCTAACAATAAACTTCTTTCCTAATAAAAATGTTTCTATTTTGTGACAAAAGCATAGACAGTTATAGAGGTCTTTTCTTTCGATGCAATATTTTCGTTAAATTTAGTAAAACATTTGAAACTGTACACAATTAGCCTTCTGTACAATCTTTTTTTGTAAAAGTAAAGCTCCGATGCCGACGCCGTCACATACAGAATCAATATCCAATATAAACATCATAATCAACAGAAAATTTTACTGGTTTTACCTTAGTTTCTGCTGATAATCTTTTTTCGTCTTTGCTTTCATACCATTTGGTATGGAAACCAATTATTGACTAAATCCCAAAATCAACATGATTTGTTCAAAGATACCGATTCATTAAAGTCGTTACTTATTAATTCAAATGGGATGATCATCTCGAAATAGATGTTTCCGAAAACCCATTTAGTTAAAAACTGTGATTCCGAGTTCTAGAAAAATTTAATTATTCACTATTCAGTTTTAGCACATTCGACATTAACAAGAAATTCTTTTGAATAAATTATAAATTAATTTTTATTTTTGTGATAAATTTACCCCACATTAATTTTTAATTATTATATTCATTTTTACAACTTAATTTGCGACATGCTCATATCTTTTCCCCCGAAAAAGATTGATTTTATTTATCCATTCTGCTCACTACAACCATGGCGCAAATGTATTGTGTGGGCCATTATTACCTATTACTAACCAAGACAATAATACACTCATACCTCGCTTTACGGCCTAGATACGTTCCAGGAAAGTTGGCCGCAAAGCGAAACGCCGCATAACGAATCAAATATTTTGATACAATTTTTTGGAAGATACTCAATCTCCACATCTTCAGATAATTCGCATAAATTAACCGGATGTCCTGGAGTATTATCCAAAATTAGCAAAGCCTTGTCGCACCTTTTTTCACACTTTTTTTGGCCGTATAACGAAACATTTTAGGCCGTAAATCGAAAAAGTGCCGTAATTAAAGTAGGCCGTTATAGTGAAAAGCCGTATAAAGAGCAGCCGTATAGCGATGTATGAGTGTATTGTAATAATTATTCATAGAAATGAAAGAAGAATCATGAACCGAGCTTACAACTTCAATCACAGCTAAGATACTGAAAATATTGGTAGAATATGTGCAGAAAATTATGTCAGAAATGAATTGTGAAAATGTAAAAATTACCTTTATCTACATGAGTTTGGGCATTGTCAAATCAAGTTTATTCAGTACACAGAAAAAAAAACTTTTCACTTCAAAACATTTACACTTTAATAATGAACAAAAAACAATTACTTGAAGTATCTATAGTTGCTGGAGATCGTTTTGGTGTGGTATAAGTTTTGTTTTCTGATTTTTCTACTTTTGGTAATTTTTGTGAACCATTTGGTTGCTTTCCTGGTTTTGTTTTCGGTCTGATAGACTCAATTGGCAATACTCTTCGTCTCTCTTTTGGCAATTTTGATCGAGCTTGGGTATGCGAATAAAACATTGAGAAATTACTGACAATAACTGGCACAGGTAATGACACAGTGAGGACACCCGTTACTGCACAGAGAGCTCCAATTAACATTCCTAAAGTAATTGTATTAAGGTTTTTAAAAGTTATTTAAATACCTTAAAAGTTAAAAATCAACAATTGACATTGGAAAATAGTTAATAGATAGTAATAATCATTAAAAATTTTAATACAACCCTATCTTATGTACGGTCCTTGCCCTAGGGTCCTTAACATAATGGAATTTACACCAATGTATTCCGCTGCAATATCGCTTTACTGTTTTTCTAATTTTTAAAAAATATTTCACAAAAACTTTATTAGAAAAAATCAAAAATAAATAAACAAGATAAAGGAAAAAACCATTTACACATATAATATAAGTACTTATGATACAGTATTTATTAAAATATGGACTGTAAATCAGTAAAGATATCGATGTTTTTAAAAATCATTTGAAAAATTATGTGCCAAAAATTCGTGAACATCAAAAAACCATCGATATCTTCACTGATTCATCGTCAATATTTTAATAAATAGACTTAATAAATGGAAAAGAAATCAGAAATGAAAATTGAAAAATTTCTTATATAATTATGATGACAGATTGCCTAGTTCTTGAATAAATAAATGAACTGCTATTTCAATTTTATCTGATTGTATTATGTTACTTGATAAAAAATAGTATTTTATAAAATGCATGCACAGATGTTCTTAAATGATGAGTTTATTATAGATATTTCTTTTAATTATAATAGATATAATGAACCAGTGACGTACCGTGAGGCTCTTGCGCCTGGGGGCAACTGAGAAATTAGCGCCCCCTTATATATATATATATATATATATATATATATATATATATATATATATATATATATATATATATATATATGTATATATATATATTTTATTTAATTTAATTTTTTTAAAGAATATTAATGACGAATAACGAAACAGGTTTAACAGATTTTAATAAGCGTATAAATAATATTTATTGACTTAGACAAAATACAGTTTAACATTAAATATTAATTCTTCTGGCTTTTGTCGTTGAATAATTTATTACTTAATTTTTAATAATTTTGGCTTCCCTAATTTTGGCGCCCGGGGAAAAATGTCCCCCCCCCTAGTTACGCCACTGTAATGAACCAAGCTTTAATTCGGGAAAAATTATGTGATGTTCAGATAAAATTTATGATAACAGTTGTTATGAAAATATTTTTTGAAACTTAGCTGTACAAGTTTATCTCTGTAACTCTATTGCTATACATGACTATGCCAATGCCAACAAAAGTCACGGACGTACATAAAACAGCAATTAAAGGGCCACCTATAAATTATGTACCCCCTCGCTCTTGTTGCACATAGTACATTTTTAAGGCCTCTTCCTCCTATGCGTTCTTACGAAAGACCTCTACCCAATCCTAATAAATTGAATTTAGGAAGTGAATTTAAACAAAGTCACTTTCTAATAATAGCTGTTTAAAGTAAATTTATATTAAAAAAGCTATTACTATGTGAGAATCATCATTTTTTTACGAGACATTGATTGAACTATTCTTTAGAAAAAATAAACAATATTTTTAATTAATATTTCTAAATTGTGGTTGCATTAGAAAAGTATTAATTTGCTGAGACTCAAATTTTGTTTGGAATGATTCAGACGAATTAAGAATCACAGACATCACTTCGTCTTGTTTTTTCAATAGATTTTGAAATAACCTCGAATAATATGGACATAACTTTGACATCATCAATTGTGCTAAATGACGTGACCATAGTGTTATCTTTACATGAATTTGATAATGGTTTTTCAAGATATATCTTGCATTCTGGATAGGGGTTAGGGGTCAGTTTTCGACCCTGACGGTTAGTACATGTCAAATGGAGAATATATTGGCACCTTTGATGACACAAATCATATTCGCTCAGAAAGTGAAGCAACGTTAATTTTTGTAGTTGTGTATACTTCACTGGGTTCTGGAACATGCAGCCAAAAATAATTGCACAAAGTAATGACACAGTATAACATGAATTAACACCTATTTTGCATTGGGTTCATTTGATGTTACTGTGGAATCTGTATATTGTATATATTCCGCAAAACCTTCGTGACTGTCAGTTATCAACTAACACCGCATTTTCTGTCAGAGTTGCTCCTATCTTCATAAAATTTATCTTTTCTGTCTCAGTTTCCGTTATCTTTCCAGAAGCATCGAGATATAAAATAAAGTAATCGCGAGATAGCGCCAAGTCTGCTAGTTCAGGATTAATTTGTGCAATAAACTTTTCAGTTCTATTGTACGTGTTGTAGTAAGATGCATTGGTACTGGTTAAGTAAACATCTAAGTTCCATTCGGTAAACTTGGCCACAGAAACTTGTAGTATTTTTAGGAACTTTGGATAATCGTATGATCCCCCATAACTCGCGACCATAAATATTGGATTGACTTGACTATTAATGTACACATGACGGATTTAAAATTGATAGCCGATCTCACGCGTTCAAAGTCGCGAAAGTATGTGAAAGCTGTGGTGCTACCATCTTTCATTGGTCGTATGGCTATGTATGTTGAACAAAAGTTCGATGCACACTGAATAATGGTACTAGTGGTACTAGTTTGTAACGAGGAGTAACTAAAAAGTCATAATCTGGTAGCCTGATTTTATATTCAAGTATTTGTTTCGTTGCTGCTGCGAGTCTTAAAGGAATTTTTGTTTTCTCGTTCAAATTCATAAAGGATCCAGCAGTACATGAATTTCATCCAATTAGGTCATTGATGAAAAAGCAAAGGCACAATCTTGATGTCTATCGTGGGCTATGTTTTGAGCTCATATCCGTTTAACAATCACATTATTAATTTGCAATTTGCCGATCTCGACAAGCTATAGATTTGTGTCATTGACGCTTCCTTCAAGTCATCAAAAGATTTGCATGAAATTAATTCTTCAGATCGACGACGATTACTCGCTGCAGCACCAATTAAAGTAATATTGGCTACGGCATCCAAAAATCTGGTTGATCTTAGGAAATAAAGGTTTGGTAACCTTATTTCAGTGAATTGTCGAAACTTCAGTGCAAAATTTGACACATTCACCGTTATTTCTTGTAGTCAGTTTCATTTCGACATTAATTACATTAATTAATATTTTTTTATTAATTGGAATAATAGTATTTTATTTTTATTTGAACTGAATTAAAATTGTTGGGTATTTTTGTGTGACATTTTCTTTATAATAATGATTTAAGTTCATTGCAGGTAATATTTCTTGGTGTAGGATACATGGGATTGATGATGCCACCGGGCGGCACTCTAATAATACTGTCATTGTAGACATTATGAAATTTGAAGAAAACTTGAAGACATTTGTTTTAAGAGACAATGAAAGCAAAAGAAATGGAACTAGAAATTGACAAGAAGTATGGTGCTTTAAACCAGCAGAAGTAAAGCAATTGGCTATTGTATCAACAAACATACCCACTGACAGGACGTTAGGAAGGAAAAGAACGTTTGCAACATACCAATAATGATCTATTTGATTTAAGATGCTTACAATAATGGAATTTAAGCGATCAGATTACTCCGCAATATGTTATTGAGTGGTAGGAAATATCCCCACGAAAAGGGCTTACCTTCCAAAACAAACGGTATTTATTAGTTCAGTATATTATTTCAAAAACAAAACTGAAAACGGGGATGATGTCAGCGCATTAGTAGGAAATTAATTTTCCATAAAGAGTCAATTTCCCGACAAGTAATTTTCAACATGATGTAATATTGCTTCTGTTATCTCTGGATCCTGGACACTGAGATGCTTTCTGTCAATGACAATATAAAAGATTTAACTTTGGTATTCAAAAGTTCTTCATTTACTGCACTGTTAGAGAACAGTATCATGAAACTTTGAGAATTTTTCACCATGGCGAAATTTTATAAATATAAAATAAATATAGAAAAATATTAAAAATTGTTCGTAAGGAAATTTCGTACGTTGAGTACATTGAGCATGTCAATAGCATGTGGGACTAAACTATTTACGGATATTTATGTCTATCCCTACAATAAATGTTATAATTAACAATGAAAACCCAACCTGAATTGGTAACAGGCACATAATCCCCAAAACCAACAGTCGTCATCGTGATGATTGCCCACCAAAGTCCAATAATAATTGAATCGAATTTGTTGTCAGGATTTCCGTTGAATCTTTCAGCATAATAAACCAAAGCTGCAAAAATCACAATAAAGACTATGAGAAAAAACACCAAAAGGCTAAGTTCTTTGGCGCTGGCCTTAAAAGTGACCACGAGTATTTTTAAACCGGATATGTAACGAGTGAGTTTAAAAACTCTCATTAACCTGATGACACTGAAAAATTGAAAAATCGCATTGTTGTTGATTGGATGAACTGAGACATAGAATGAAAATTCCAAATAAAAACTGATCAAAGCAAACAGATCTATAATATTGAGGGGAGATTGGATGAAATTACTGAGCCGGGTCGTGACGGCCAACCGAACTAATAATTCCAATGTAAAAAATACGTTGCAAACTGCATCTACATAAATGAATGCTTTGTGAGCAATTGGGGCACCGGAGGTAAAATAATTCACGGTTGTTGCATTGAGAATAAAAGTGGCATTTGAGAGTGTTATATTTTGTACTTGGAATCCAGGAATCGACTTCAGACAAAACGAAATTATTGATACTACAATAAAAGTTATTGAAAATCCAGTAATGACCTAAAAATAATAATAATAATAATAATAATAATAATAATAATAATAATAATAATAATAATAATAATAATAATAATAATAATAATAATAATAATAATAATAATAATAATAATAATAGTATAAAATGATGATTGCTTGGTAGCAGCATTTATTATTTAAAACAATAAAATGATAATTTAAGCCTAGGAGATTGACAAGGACTATCGTATAGTCGAAAATTCTTTCATTAAATACATTATTTGCAGCAAAAGGCTTAAATTATCATTTTATTGTTTTAAATAATAATAATAATAATAATATCAATAACAAAAAGAAAAGTCACAGTTTCTTGATAATAGCATATGGTAAATGAATATGAATTGTGAGCGTTTGCTGCAAATTTTAATAAATGAGAATTATTACGAAATACCAGAAATATCTTAGGTGATATCAAGTAAAAAACATTGATAAACATAATATTTTTGACAAATACAACATTTGAACAAGACAATGCCGAAAATTTGTGTTTTATAAAAACAATAAATGTTAAAAATTAAATAAGGTAAACAAAAAAATGCAAATATCACACAAATTGCCTGACGTTTATGGATGATGTGATTCAGACTAAAACAGCAGATACCGGCCTTTACATAAAATGTGGTTTCAGGCATGTTTAAATGGCTGCACGTTTTTACTACACCTAATTCCGAAAGTTAACATAATCTATCTAAAATCAATCTAAAAAAAATCAATAAATATATAGTATATGAACACACAAACTTACCTGTGTGTAAAAATTTAATGCTTCGAAAGTTAACATATTTATTATGGGAATCGAAAGAGTGACAGAAAAATAATTAAACATACCAACACAAAACACATAATGAAAAAAGCATGCAAATTTATTATAGCGTTTTTTCCCGAAATTAAACATTGATTAACATATTGTTAACATATTATTATTTTTAATATATTAAAAAATGATGGGTGAAATTTTTTTTATCTAGAATCGGACAACTCTACCTTGGTCTGTAGAATAAAAGACGATAAAACATTGTAAGATCTATTTATAAAATATTTTTGAATTTAATATTTCTTTTAATTTTCAGATATTTCTCTGGAAACGCTACCTTTTTGCCAAGGTGAAGATCTGACAATGTAAGATTTATTCATTAAAATATAAAACATTAAATTAAAAAGAAATTAATATTTTCATAGAATTACAGAAAATGACAAAATTCAGCTTAAATTAAAAAGACTATTTTATCCATGTACACTATTTGTATTAAAAAAATAAATGTCTTCAGTGATTAATTTATTTATTTATTGTTAAAAATATTTTTAACTTACATTTTATTGAAATAATTCCAAATAAATTCATAAAATGTCATAAAATTCCTAAAAAACACCTGAAACTTAATTATCAATATTTTATATTATAAATGCTGGCTAAAAGTAATATTTAAGAACTTGAATAATGATCTCATAATTATATAAAGTCAAAATTCAAGTCTTAAAAGTTACTTAAAATTAAAAAAAATAAATGAAAACGATTTTTAAAATATGAAGTTAAGTAATCATTGTCACATAAATGGTGACTCACCTCAACTGGTGTGCACACTAACGTATATTATAGACAATGCTAACTTTCGGAATTAGGTGTATCAGCATTTGATAAAATCTATGGTGTGTTGACATCATTTGTATACAAAGAAAAATAAGTTATAACTACGTACAAATTATTGTTAAAATTCATAAGAAATTATGAAAATTTCATATTTTAAATTATTTATATAAATTTTGATGGCAAAATTATTTCAAAAAAATATAAGTTATTTTTAAATTTATTAAGCCCTTTAATGTGGAATTTTTTTTCAAAAAGTTTGCATAATTTTTTAAAAAAACCAACAAAATGAAAACTTTTAATTTTGTTTGTTTTTTGACAAAAACACAATTTTGAAACTATGTAAGTAACATAAAAAGGCAAGAAATAAGTGTTTTGAGCATCAAAAATATTACGTTCCGCACATCCTGTGGAAATACAGCCAAAACGTAATATTACGTGCCGCACAGGAAAGGGGTTAATTAAATAACGATCAAAATTATAAACATTGGAATTAATAAAAATAATTTCCGTGGTATTTTATCATTTGTTTGCATGTTTGATTTATTATGGAAATTGCACTCATCGTGTTTATGCTTCATTATTTTTATACACTTTCTGAATATGAATATTTAGCACACAGGTGAGTTTGTATGTATCTTATAATACAATTTATTTATTATTTTTTATATTGCAAACTACTTTTATCAAATACAACGCGTGTATAAGCTGTGAAAAGTGTTATATGACTGAAATGCATTTGAGATTTTATATTTCTAAATTTTATTTAATATTTTCACAAAACAATTTTTGCCTGAAAATAGTTGTTGATGGCATAATAAACATTAAAATCAAATAAAAATTTTATAGTTTGCATAAAATTAATTAATTGCAAAAATGACAAATTTGTGTACAAGAAATATGCAGCCGACTGTAAATTTCACTAAAAAATGTATTAAACTTTTAGAATTAATATTTAAATTGAAATGAAAAAAAATGCAAACAATATTGAAATGTAATTAATAATTTGAAAAACAATAATAAATTATTCGAGCTGAATAATTATTGAAAAAATATTTAATTTAAAAGAGTTTTCTTTCTTAAATAAATTTTAATTTCACACAAGGCAGATGGATGATGCACAAATTCCATATATAAGTGTTTCCCAAAGCGGGCCAACCGAAAGGGGTCGCCAATGTGTAATTATTTACTAATTAAATTCTAAAATTAATGACATTTTTCTTTATTTTTAAGTGGATTCGCAGAAAAAAATCTTTCTGCTTTCTTTCGAATTATTTATATAAGATTATTTGTTTATATCCATTGAATTTGTTTTCTGTTCTCCAAAATCCCAATGAATCTGGCAGTGAATATTTCTTGATGAATATATAAGAAAACAAATTTTATGTTGCGTTTTACGTCTCAGGACACTTCAAAATATAAACAAAAAATTGAATTATAGAATATTGACAGAAGCAAAAATTGTAGAAATAATACATGAAATGCAAAAAAAATCCAGAGTTTGTATATGGAAAGAGTGTTTTCATATATCCAGATCAACATTTCTTTTATTAAGATACACAAAGTCCTCGAGTTTCGTGATTAACTCGTTAGGAAGATTTTCGTGGAAATCAAAAAATCTCGTCAGTCGAATAAGATTTAAAAAAATTCATGTTGGTTTCAGATGATAGGGGAAAGAAAATGGACCTACATACATCAAGGAAACATTTTATTTATAGAAATTATTTTTTATTCAAATACATATTTACTAGTGTTGGCTATCTTGCTTTTTGATGACCATAGTACTGCCATATGAAAAATAAGTTTAAATCAAAAAATACATATTGCTTCTATGTTTCCGTGCAAAAACATTAGCCTGGTCATCGGTTTGTGGTTTTTAAATTTGATTGAAACTCAAGTAACATATAATGTCATAAATGCTTAGTATTCAATATGAATCGGAAATATTGGAAAGGAGTTTTTCAATGCAAAGTTTTCACATACTGTAAATATATTGCAAATATTTCTGCTTTGGCTCTAAATTGTCCATGGTTCCGATAAGTATAAAAGTATTTTTTTTGCATTTTTATAACTTTCAACAGTTTCTTCCAACTTAGCAAAGGAATTTATTTCAAAACGGATATCAAAAACCCAAATATCAAGCTTCATTCCAGAAAGGAACGAACAAATTGGCCGCAATTGGTTTCATGTTTGTGGCAATTTTCTGTTGTTGAAATAATAACAGAGGGCATATCCAAGTTCCAAAAGAAACAACATTCCATATATTCCTTTGGTAGTAGGCATACCTAACCTTATCTGGCTTTGGCTGTATATAATTTTTTTCTTTAGACATAACTTCTGCTGATACTATAGACCAACCGCGACTCCATATTTTCTGCCAGTATTTACAATCATTGGATCCATGACGATCATTTTTATCGTTGCTCATAATTCAAAATAATCCCATATATCCTTTACACCAGTTGCAAACACTTGCATCCTTGAATTTTCCAAGGTGAGTACTCCAAATCTAACAGGTTTTTCTTAACTTTTTAATAAGATCACCTACAGCTCCTTGACATTAACCTTTTTCCCCGTCAAAATCCAATGATCAATTCTTTTTCTTTTTTACATTCATCTGTTCAGCTGATCTAATCACTGCTTTGTAAATTCTGGAATGGGAGGGTGTTAGCAAGCTGATGTCATTTGTAGATAATTTTTACTTTTGGCACCTTTGTGCAACTTATATTTACATTTTTTAATAATGTAACAGCTACATGTGTTATTTGGTGTTGATCATTTCACCACAATACCAAAAAATGACATGATTCAAAGTTCGATGGATATTAACTTTAAGGATGCTTATGTCAATATTGATGAAACTATTCCAAGATAAAATTAGTAGATTCATTTCCTAAAAACCTTGATGATTTAAAGTTTTTGTTATGTCTCTTTTGACAATCCAACCAACATCAACAGAAGTTGAAAGATCGATTTAATGACGAACTTGTTGTTGAAAGATTTTTTATAAAATGAACCATCACTTGTTTATGTTATGCATTGTTCTTGACGACGAATCTATCTGTCAAATTTCAGCTCGGTCCAATCACGGGAAGTGGGTTAATTTGCCATCGGACGATTTGTGTGGCTCATACAAACATTGAAAAATATACGAAGTGAAGTTAAAATGGAGTTTAAAAAGAATTTAATTAGTGAGGCAATAAGTCTGAACTTATAGTAGGATGTCTGATTTTTAGTTATATTTTAGCTAAATTAAGAATTGTGGGGAATATTTTGTTCCAAATAAGTCATAAGATAAGCATTTACTGAAGACTAGTTATTAAGTGGAAATTTTCGATTATATAATAAAAATATAATATTTTATAATTAAAAATGTTCACTTAATAAATATTTATCTGAAAGGCTAATCTTATAACTTATTTGTTTAACATATAATTATGCTGATACCAAGAAGTCACCATTTCTTAAAACATAATATATTATTGGAAAAATTGGGTTAATGGTTTTTAGAAGTTGTAAAATAAAAATTCAGGTTGTTTGCTATATTATACAAATAATGGTTATTATTGTACATGATTGCCTGCATGTTTCTTTGATTTATAATAAATGTCTGAATCATTCTATACTTTTCTATAATAAATCATTATATATTTCTGCGAATTTTTTTGCAACTAATGTCGTTTTTGTAAATAAAAATTTATTGAAAAATAAGATTATTAGGCGGATGGTCAGGTTACTTATTTAAGCTTGGATAACAAATTCTATGACTGCATCACCAAGTTTGAAATTCTACAGATGACATAACAAATTCATCTGATCATCCTAGCTACAACTAAGGAATATTATAAAGTTATAAAGTTTTTTTATAAAGTTAAGACGTATTTTGTTTCCATTACAATTATAAAATGCATTTCAAAACCCCTATTATATCTATTTGTCACACTTTAAACACCATTATATATTGAAAAATAATCTAGAAAATTGAATATCAAAATATTATAATATTACAAAACTAAATTTAATATATCAATACTTTTGAAGCTCTTGATGAGTATGACTCTTCCATTACTTGCCACAATTTTGGACGATTTCTTTGCCACCAGGATAAATTCATATCATCTTCTAAAATTCCAAATTTTCTATAAAGGTCTTCAGGTTTCGATCGAATACTATCAAGATCTAAAGCATCAAGAATTCTCAACGTGTCTTCAGTACTCCTGTGAATTGTGTATGTCATCCAGCAACATGGTTCCACCTGATTAATGATAATGATACGAATATTAATTGTTAGACACAATTAAATTAAAATCTTCAACCAACATTTATTTATTAATTATAATTTAAATTTCTCGTATTTTATGAAACTTTAAACAACTGAGTCGTGGTAATTATTAATATTGATGTAACTATTGGTCACGAATGCAATTAGTTAATTAAAAAGGATTTAATATCAATTTTAATATACAAATTAAACACAATTGATTATTTCAACTAGCTGATCACATTAATAATAACAATGACGACGATGATGATGATGATAATAATAATAATAATAATAATAATAATAATAATAATAATAATAATAATAATAATAATAATAATAATAATAATAATAATAATAATAATAATAATAATAATAATAATAATCAAGTTAGTTAATGCAAATCTAAAGAGACATTTCAGTGTGAATATTAAAATTGCCTATAAAAGATAAGCTACGCAATTATTTATAATTAATTGTTTTTATGCGTAGTCCTTACTGATAAAGAATCAATGGATCCTCAGAGAGTATTTCCCTAACATTTTCTGTAACTAATTAGTATAGAGAGTGATAATGATGACTGCTAGGAAAGTGTGACTTTCCCTATCTTATAAAAATGAAAATGTCACGAAATTCCGTCTGTATAGACATTTTCCTTAAAATATTCGTTTGGATATTTTGCAGTTGTAGTTTTAGTTTTTCTTACCTTTATTTATTTAATGCTGAATAAAGTCGCAGAGTTTTAATTTCCATTATAATTAATATATTAAATGGAATGTATTTTATATCAGCAAATGAGATAGCATCATAAAAGATTGGTAAGAGTAATCCCAAATTTCATTATATGGATATTGAGAATAAAGGAAAAATTTATTTAGTTATAGTCTGGGGCTCCTATGGTTTCCTTGTTTTCTCATAGATAAATTGCCTATATACAGAATGATTTATATTTTATATATGTATGTATCTATACGGTTTATTCAAAATTTTCGATACAAGGAAACCGTTCTTCCATGGTTCACAAAGCGTTTAAATAATAATACAATTTAAAATTATTATTATTATTATTATTATTATTATTATTATTATTATTATTATTATTATTATTATTATTATTATTATTATTATTATTATTATTATTATTATTATTATTATTATTATTATTATTATTATTATTATTATTATTATTATTATTATTATTATTATTATTATTATTATTATTATTAGCAACTCAAATTTTATTGATTATTTAGTTTTATGAAATCTGAAAATTTCAAAATCATGGGAACTAATATTTATTATCAGTAATTTTATTTCTTTCCACATTTAATTTATTCAATTATTTTTATTTTCATTTTAAACTATAATTCAATATTTATATTTATTTAACTTTGTCTCACAAACATTTTCAAATTTTTGTTCTTTAATAAAATACTTCCAAATAAATAAAAATATGATCTAAAATCTAAAATAAATATAAAAAACGAAAATGAAAACGATATAAACTTTTGAAAAAATAATTTTATTTTAATCACCATTTATTTATATAAATTTTCAATATTAAATCTTATCTATTATTTAATAAATGGGCTTCAAGCTTGAAATGAAAATTTCTGACTTGAAACTCATTCATGTCAGACAAATCATTTTATTGTCAACCACTTAATACAAATGAAGAATTTATTCTTTATTTCTGACTCAATAAAGCTCTAGTTTTGGTATAGAAATCACTGAAGGAATTTCCCTTCATAGATAAATTTGTAAAGTTTCACGAACTGTTTCAAAACTATTTTATTTTATGTTTATTATTATGATCTAAATATAAAAACAAATTTTAGGTTATATTTAGAAATAAAAAAAACATGTCAGACAAATAAAAATAATTTCTCAGAACACGGATGTTAAGAAATAAACATATTTTATCTGACGAAAAAAACAAATTACTAAATTTTAAAATGTTTTGAAATATTTCAATTGGTTAATTTTCAGCTAAAATTAATATTTGATACATTTTGTCACTGTTGCGGCATTCTTTTTCAATTAGACTGTGATGTCTTAAAAACAGATTTACATATTTAGGGAAACGTTTTTGACTAAAAATGGAAAATAATTTTAAAATAATTAATACAAACCTTATATTTATTAAAATTAAATTAAATGGCGTTAAAACAAAATTTTGCATTTGAGATACAAATTTCATTGAAAATCCTAATCAGAAAGGTGCTAAGGGATCTTAGGGAACTTTGCTTCTTTAGAACAAATAATATTGTCGTTATATAAAATCAACAAATGTCCGTTCTTGATTACAACATTTATAACATCGAAACCCGTTCTTATTTGCATTTCTTTCTAAAAGATCAAGAAATTTAGGATCAACTAGCTCTTTCATTTCTAAGGAGAATAATAACAATCATTGTCTTATAATTTCTTTAAGATTTGATAATCTAAGTTTGATATTTTGAATTTTTTAAATTATTGTTTATTTAAATTAATTAGACTTTCAAGAAACATGTCATTTTTGTCCATTATTTCACACGTGGTCCTCTTTTAAGCCTAAACTTTTTTTGTGATATCCAATTTTACCAACCTTTCCCAAACACACAGCAGAGATGACTAACTGCTACATTACTCAATATTGACGAAAGTAGTTATAATAAGTACATGAGAAAATGTGACTACTTACAAATATTTTTAAATTTTTATTTATCGAATTTTATAAAAACTTAAAAAACTAATTTGAAGAAAATTATATAAAATAGTATACAATTATGGTATACAATTTTTTATAGCTTAGATAATGTAATAAACTGTTAATATGTAGGCAAATAAGTTCAATATCTTTTTTTTAAAATGTTAGTTAGTTACTCTTTACTTTCTTTCGACTCTTCCCATCGTTTACTCAAAGATATATTGTGTTAATAATAAATCAAAGTAGAGATTTAATTTATATATTATATTTTCTCATAATTTAGGACCTAAATTTTAGGTATTGAATTTTAATTATTTTCATATTTTATTTATTTTCATTGTTTCGTGGCCTCGCCAGTATTTCCTGTGACCCACGGTTGAGAAATAATGTTTTATTCGATTGTTTTTAAACAAATTAATTATGTTTTATTAATACTACTGTGTAACTTTGGTTCCGAAGAAATAGAGGTCTTAACTAGAGGTGGTCTCTTTAGGGAGGTGGTCTTAAGTAGAGGTTTTACTGTACATCTAATAAAACAACAATTTACGTGCAGAGTTTATTTGTACATTTCGCCAAAAATTAGTGTCCAAATAAAATGATAAATATAAAAGTACATTAAGAAAATTGTTAGGAGTTCTAATTGGCCATATGTATAAAACTAGTAATAATTATGGTTCTGCCGAAAACCAAAAAATCAAAGCCTTCATTTACTGCACGATATTTCATTCGATATCTTGTCAAAATGAGAATAAATGAAATAACATAAAAAACAGATAAAAGAGGACCAAAAAAAATAAAAAATTATGGAGAGAATTATATACAAAAGGTTTTTCATTAAAACTAGGTCTTATAAGAATTGCTTACAAAACTGTTTTGTTTCCTTCATAAGTTTACTTTTTCCATTTTTACACTGCCTGTTTGATATTGATTTAAATTTATATATTTTCACCATTTGTCGAAAATTAAAGTTTCCCGTTGTAGTTGGATGCTATTAAGTCAATAAAGTTGCTAAATATAAAAAAATATTTTCATAAAATTGTTTCATGTATCTCAATGTATTTGTCAACTATTCTTGTTAATGCGATTATATTAGACATTGAAATGACTCATCACAGTAGCCATTCACTATTATATTGATCTATTGTCATCTTACAATAATAATTATAATTAACCTTAAACTCATGTAGCGACCAAATATTTATTTAAATTAACCATAAAAATGTATTATTTTACCTGATTTGAATCAAGTCCCCAGAAATCTAGTTCTTCTTCAAATAAAGGTCCACAAACATCCATGGGATAATGTAATTTGCCAACACGGTAATAGTTCAAAATCTGAGAAAAGACATGAGGATGTCGATCAAAGAAATATTCATTTAAAGCTGGATCATAATTAGCCAACGCTTCTGTTAGTCTTGATAATCTTGTTGCTGGAATCTTTTTCAAAGTAGCTTTATACGTTTCATGTCTGATTCCTCCAACATTGAGAACGACCCGATTTTCAGAATCGCACATCGACTGAAATATGAAAATAAAACAGTTTCAACAATTTTTAAATTAAAAATCCATTTTCTCCCAACTTGTTAGTAATAAAAATCAATTGAACTGTGTTAAATGGCTTCGGTTAGATGAATACAAACGGTACAGTTTGTTCAAGAAATTAAACTGAGAAGCAAGAAAAATCTCTTTCTTTAATCACTTTAGTGTCCTAGTCATGAACAGACTTGCAAACATCTGCTCGAGATTTATTTGATGCTATTCGCTGCTCGCCCTGTGCGAGAATGGGAGAGAAACGTACATAGCTGCCTTTCACACAATACACTAATCAAACTAGGGGGATTACTCGATTTATTACAATCACATTGAAAAGATAGAATTCGCTGAATTTTCTAGTACTCATTTTCTACATTCCTTTCAGTGAAATTTGTCATTGAAAATTTTGGCTATGAAACAGTACGACTGTGTCCGGGTTGAGACGGCAGACGATCAGTGTAAATGGATGGAAAATAGTATATTTGAGAGATTTACTGAACTAACTAATGACAAATTGTAATTATCTATCTTTTCTATTTGAGCTTTGAATGATGGGAAATTATTATAAAAATGATTTTATTATTTTTTTTAATTGTCGGTCAATTAATTGAATAAGCACGACATTTCGTGTAATTGCTTTGGAAAATTTTTCAATTTCTAAAGATTTTAATTTTGTTAAATTCTCTTTTGTTTTACTTTACTTAAAATTTATTTTTATTCAAATTTAATTGCGTTAAAAATATTTATTTTATTCTAAGTTTGATTAATTGAATTTAATAAACAAGTTTAACAAAAAGTTGCTTAAATAATAATAATAATAATAATAATAATAATAATAATAATAATAATAATAATAATAATAATAATAATAATAATAATAATAATAATAATAATAATAATAATAATAATAATAATAATAATAATAATAATAATAATAATAATAATAATAATAATAATAATAATAATAATAATAATTAATAATAATAAAATTAGTATTAAAATTTATTTTATAATAACACAACTTCTAGTTGTACTTTTCAGTCTGTATATACAAACCCAACAAAATTGTTCCCCTTTACTAATAAATTGCGCTCACTAGTTCCAGTTTCAAATGATAAAAAGGGAAAACCGTGTTAGGTTACCGGTTATAATGCTGGAAATTGTAGTGTTGATATTTTAGATGTATACAATAGACATATACTCAAGCTTTTGTTTCCCTCTTCATTATGCTAACAATTTGAAATGAAATTTATGCAGTTTCTTCATAATTTAAATTTATCAATTTTTGTCTTTTTACTAGATGTGAAAAGTTTTTCTTCTAGAAATTTATTAATGGACTTTTATGATAGAATTATACAGACTCGTGTAGAAATATTTAACCTAGAAGAACCAAATTCTTTTCTTTCAAACAAAACTTTCCATTAGAATGAACCTTAAGAAAACTGATGGATTTCAGCCATAAATGAATGAAAAAATGGAACCCTGTGAATAGGTGGAATTCATTTCGACCGATAGGGTAGTTCAAATACTAATTTATATTTTGATCACCGGAAGTGACCAAAAGTTGTATAATTAAGTTTTTGCAAATAGAACTTACACTTTCATTGTTTTACATTTTAATTTATTTATATTTAATTTTAAACTAATTCATGATTGTGACAGTACAATTTGTTTGTTTTGTAAGTTGTTATTTATTTTATTGTTTTTATGCTTCATTAAAAGGGTTTGAAATCTTTAAATTCATTTTTCGTATGTTCATGTGTGATGGAAAACATATTTAGATTTTTACCAAAAAATCTTATATTTTTATAGTATTATTATTTTATAAGTATTATTGATATTAGTATCATTATTTTTGTTATTTATTTTTATTATTATTATTATCATTATTATAAAAAAATAACAAAATGAAAATTAACATTAAATTGATAAAAAAAAACAATGATAAAACACATAATTAATTAAAAATTAAACAAATTTCCTAACCTGAGGGATAGAATTCATTAAATAAGATCTTGACAATTGCGTTAATGTAGAGGTAATGTAATTTATTTTTTATTATTATAATATAATATTTTAGAATTAATGAAGTTATTAAGGTATATAAATATGTAAACAAGCCTTTGAATATTTGAATTATTTTTTAAATGCAGTTTTATATCTTTAAATCCTATCTAATTATTTTTCAATACAAATGTTTTATTTTTTCGCTAAAGGTTTATAAAAAAATATAAATTAATTAAATTTTTAACATAAACATCCATTTTCATTACTTATTTTTGCCAAATTATTCAGAATTCACTTTATGCTTCCTTTCGTTTTTAGTTCGCTCTTCAACAAACTGTAATCGGCCGCTGATGTCTCTGTCTTTTATACTGGTCTTTCTTTACACTTTTTGTTACTTTCATTTCACTGTCACTTGGGTTCTTCACATGGATCGGGTTTCCATCATGACTAATAAATTATTTATTTATTTTTAATTAATTTCTATTTTTTGAATATCTTTTTCTGGGGATCCTCCAATAATTATGTTTATTTTTTTCATCCGTACATAACTTTCCCACTAAATAAATCAATTTTTAATTTTTATAAGTTTTGCCATTTGGTCGATTTGCACATTCATGTGCAATTACTGAAATCTTATTTTATTGGAGGATTCTACGGATGTCTCGAATGACAAAAGTAACATTATCATAAAATAAAATCTTCTGGAATTGATTTACCTGGAATAAATCAGTCTAGTACAAAAGTATTCAGATCTAAGAAAAATCAGTTGTAGTCTCAAATGATATCAGTGAATATTTTGTCAATTTTGATAATGATTATTGCAATATAAATAAAAGTTTAATATATCATTGGGGTTGTTTACCAATTTTCAAGAACACAAGGAGTCATAATAAAATTTAGTTACAGAAATTGAACTCCAAGTCGAAGAATCATTTTAAGTCTAAGACTAGTGTGTAAACAGTAAATAACTCAAAAACATTTTCAAAAATTCTAACACTTGTAAAACTTTTAAAAATATAGCTAAGACCGTTGTGTAAAATAAGATGATTAAATGTCAAAAATTAAAAATTTCTAAAAATCTTTCAATAGTCTACATATTGAAGGATAGAGACATGGTTGATCTCTAGGAAAAGTCATAAAGAATTCATCTTCAACGTCTGACATTTTTATGAATTAACATTTTCAAAATATATTTCTTAAATTGCACTACTTATTATAAGTAATCAGCAAATTTTATTAAATAGTTAAGAATATTTAAAACTAGAAATTTTGTGTCAAATAGTTTTTGAAATTATCTAAGCAAATATTGTTTTTTACAATTAGCCAATTTCGACAAAGAAAATTACTAAATGTTCAAAACAATTCCCAAATGAGTAGCCAGCAATTTAACATTAGAAAAAATGATGTTAAACTTCATTTGAATTTTCATAGAAATTTTCATTTATATAATTTAATTTAATTTATTTACTTTTTTTTGGCACCAGATAGCCAAAATTTCAAATTAGAATAATCTAAATAAATATAAAAAAAGCATAACTATCCGCAATATTTTAAATTAACTTATTGAAATAGGACGAACAAGTCCAAATTTGATGAAATTGATTTTAAATTATTTAGATTAAAACAAAATATTGTCGACAGTAATTTTATTTTCAATTTAAAAAATAAAAAGTAATTTAAGTCAAAAAATGTTTTTATCATAATTTTTTGTATAAGTCTAAATTTAACAACATGTTTGTCATTTTTAAAAATTTAAAGGGATACTTTTTAATCTACAAAACACTTAAAATTACCTAGTGAAAGAATTACACGTGAATTATAAATATAAATAGTTTGTATGAAAATAATGCAAATAATAAGAAAACCATTTAATTTTAACAGTTATTATTTATACATCTAATAAACTGACAACAAATCATTCATAACAAATTCTAAATTGAGAAAAAATAGAGAAAATTCTTGGTCGCAGATTAAAGGTTTTGAAATTGCAGTAGCAAATAAAATACCGTTGAAAAATCTGATTTTCAGAAGATTCAAGTTACCTTATTAAACGTCATCTTCTCAACTCGGTCAGCTCTTCTCCGTTCAAAACTAAATGATTATTTTTGGAACTACTCAGTGGAGGACAACCGAAAAATAGACCCCAAGTCAATTTTCGTTTTGTGAGAATAATTTTAATAAATCAAATTATTAAAAATTTATCTGGGCTTCTAGAAAAGGAAAATACAAAAAAGATAATAAATTGATCAATTTAAAATTTTTATATTACATCTGTTAGAAGATGGAAGAACGTTGAAGACTTTGAAGCTCAAATACTACATAATAGGAACAAATAGGTACAGAATAAATATACATGTGGACAATAATCAATAATGATGGTATCTATGTGATGAAAAGAATAAACATTATTGTGATAACTTATTATTAACAATTTGATATGATCTGTTAATTTATCTATTTATACAATTATATTGATTTATTGGTTCTTGGAGATATATTATATATTTATTTGAAGTTATGAATAATACTAATATATTCTTATTTTAATTTTCTGAGCAATATTATCTGTTAGTTGTTACTTGTTATTATCATTATTATTATTGTTATTATTATTATTATTATTATTATTATTATTATTATTATTATTATTAATAATAATATATTGATTTTTCTAAAAATTTCATTAACACAACTGATAAATTGGTTTTATTTGATTGATTGAATAAAATTGCTAAAGGTATATATTTAAATAATTTATTATAAGTAGAAAAATTAACAAATTGCTGTTCTTAAAAAAATTATTGATTATTTTATTATTTAGGATTCGGAACGAATTTTAAAACTTTATCAGACAAAAAACAAAAACTAATAATTTGTTTATTTAAAATCAACCAGTTGGTTGAATATTTATTTTGTGCACTGCCTGGAATCAGAGAATTGTAATATAGCACTCCACAAAATAATTGATTGAACGATCTGAGATTATTTATTTAATGCAGTGCACTAAGTGCACAATGTTTATTTAGTCAACAAAAATTTTGATATATAAGTAGACTGATTTCTCAGTCAAATCACCCAAAAACTAAGAGCTTCTAAGAAGAATTGCAAATTCAGAAATTGATATTGCAATATAATTTAGAGCATACCTATTTTACACATCCGAGCTCAGGAAGCTGGCAAGCATTTACATGCACATATACACGCATATATATATATATATATATATATATTTAACTTCATTTGTGATTGTGATAATTTAATAAATTTATTGAACCAGTGTTTGTGTTCTTATTTATATAGGAACCATCAAGTTGAGATTTGAGAACCTCAACACATCCACCATGAAAGAAAAACTCGATTTTGACAAGTAAAAGATTATCAAAGTAGGAGAAATTGTTTTGGAGAAGTAAAAAAAACTGAATCTGTAGGCACTCAAGAGATTAGGGTTCATAACAATCCTATGCAATTTCTTTAATAACCAAATAGTATAGATAAAGGCTATGTTCCAAAATAATTACGGATATTTAAGGAAGACATGAATTTTTAATTAATTTTTAATGAATTTAAGGACATGAATTTGTTAAATTGAAACGTTTTTCGACAGATACAAATAAACCAATTTATTTAGTATATGTAAAGTTGTCCAACCTTTAATCACAAATCTAGTTATGTTGAAAAGACAAAATTCTTATCACTAATCTTAATTGATAAATTTTTTTAATAAAAATGAAAAAATAGATGTAATAATTAATCCTTACCAAATTAATAAATTCTCCAGATTAATTTTAATTAATGTTTTATTAAAACTCTGACAATTCCAACCGTTTTATTAATAAACCATTAAAAAATAATTAAATTCACATATAATTTAATATGAAATTTATTTTTTTTTATATTAATTTTTGCAGTGGTCTTTAGGCAATTCTTAAAAATATATTTTTTAATTATTTTAATTTAAATCTTTTCTGTACTGAAATTTTTTCATGTATGGATTTTCTAGAATTTTCGTTTGAATTTTGAAAACCACATTTTCTTGGTGTTTAAATCAATCAATTAAAGGCGAGAGGATTTAAATTTACTTTGTGTGATTTTTTCGAAATGATAATGAATTTGAAAAAATTATTCCGTTAAAAGAAAATAAAAATTTGTTTGGAGTAATCATTCGAATGTTATTTTTAGTAATTTGTGACAATTAATCAAGAGTTGCATTTACTGGAGGAATGAATATTATATGGTCATTCAGACTCAATCACAAAATCGAGAATAAATGGCACTGGACCATTCCTTGTAATGGGAGATTTATGTGGTCATACAACATGAAAATTTTAATTTGATCAAAAGAAATTTATTAACAGCAAATAAATTAAGTTTCAGAAATTATTGATTTTGATCCTTTAATAATAGATGGACAAGGGTCACTGACTCATATAACCCCTTCTAGAAAATATTTTTGAAAAATTGGTCGGTTAACTCGAAAAACATGATGGATTCATCAACCAAGGAAGAATTTCTATATGGGCGTGATAAAATGGCAACTGTCCGGTAGTTTTTATTTGGTAATTCATCGGATGAAAATTCACCAAAATTTAAATTTTTCTGAATTATGTTGATTTTCGTTTAAATAATTTTGAATATTGTTGCCAACAATATGTTCCAGGTGACATTCTCAAAATTAGAAGCTGCTGACGAATGCAAATATGCACTTTTCAATAAACAAATCTTTAAAATTGAACTTTACGAAGGGAATGAAAACCACTTTACTATGTTAAAAGAAAGACATTCATCACACCAATAGCAATGGTCCCTATTCAAATATAAATTATTAACAAGATCAATAACATTTTTTAGGATAACTGTAAATTTACAAAATGCCAGCCAAAGAAATTTTTAATGCATAGAATGAAAATTATTTTAATTAGATTTAGGATTAATTAGTGGTTTATTATTTTTTAATAAATTAAAATATTTAAAATAGAAATTACTTACTGCAGTGCTTTTTTTCTGACGGAACGCTTCGGAACGGTGTTCCGACACCTTTTTCGCTGAATGATTTTAAAAAATTGACATATGTTTTGGTTTTTTTATATATTTCTATTTCTGACATTTCAAATAGTCAATTACAATCAAATTAAAAGTAGTAGTCGTACGCCAAAGCGAGTGAATCATAACTCCGTGCTTCCTATGTGTTATTACTATTATATAAAACACGCTCACGGTAAATATACGACATTAATATACTACGTCATTAAAATCGTTTCCTGTCGTCGGCGTTGTAAATTCACATTGTAAAATAATCAATATATTTTATTTGTTAGCTAATTTCAGGTCATTTTTTTGCATATAAAGGATAGTACAGATACGTTCCGGCACCTTTTTTACCAGAAAAAAGAAAACTATCAAATTTTTTAAAACTTGGTAGTCAAATTGAACAGGAAGCTCTTGATATGGATCCAGATATGGAGCGTGCCTTAAAATTTCGGAGAAATCTGACAGCAGCTTTAGCCCCATATGCTGAAATTTATAAAGACAAACGAACATATAAAATCGGGTTCACATTGCGCGGTTTCGGTTTGCACGTTGTTTTTGTGGAACGTATCTACCGCGCAGTTGGAGGGTTTACTGTACTACATATTATTTATTGTAATAAGTTGTAGAAATTTAGGCCAGTATTTTGATTTGTGTTTGTACAGAAATCTGTAAAGAAACAGACGCTCTTTTCATAAAATCTGTATTGGGATTGTAAGAGTGAATGTATGTAAAGTAATTTTGCTTGATTCTTTTCCGAAAAAATAGCAATAATAACCAATTTTATTAAAAGCTAATAATAAGATATTGTAATAAAGCAAAATGTGATAATTAAATTAAATCATATTCAATTTAATTAAGGAATATAATTTGTTTATATATTGTGATTATTAAAAAGGAGCTTGGAGAAGAGTGACATTTTTTTAACAAGAAATACTGAACAAATTCTTCGATTTATTCACACAACATTAAATTAAAATTCAGAAGGGTTGTAAATAATTTTCATTCCACTTTTGAAATGTGTTTTAATGATTCATTTTTTTGATTTTTAAATTTTTAATTCTCGATCTATAGTAAATTTGATAATTTAAAATATTCTGCATTCAATCAGGAGAAAAAATAAAATGGGGTCGGGAAATTAAAAACAATAAAAAATACAATAATAATAATATCTAGTAAATGTTTCAAATCTTTGATTATTAATAGATTTATTAATTTCCTTCGGTAGGATTACTATCCCTTCTTTCCTTTTTTTATATTTTACTTTCCTTTTCCAACAAATTATAAAAGTTTTATTTCCACTAGATATTCGCACAATATAAGTTAATTGCAATAAATATTTCCACAGAATCTCGAAATAAATTTTTGTTTAATCTGGTCAAATTCAGTGACAATTCGATTTACCATCAATCTTCTGGGATTTTCTTTCATTCTTGAGTTTACTCCAAAAAACTTATCATAATTCTCAACATAATTCTCTATATAATTGTACATGTCTATTTTTAATCCTTTGATTTTCAATAATGCCTCTTTTCTCTCTGACAATTATAGATAGAATCAATAAATTTTAATTAATTAATTAATTAATTTGTATTTTTATATTTATACCCCCAGGGACTCTCTTTCAATTTTTTAATCACGATTCTTTGACCAGTTTCCCTTTTAAAATATATTAATTTTGAGTCTATCATTTAATTAATTCCCTTTTGATTAATTCATAACATCTCTTCATAACATGTAGCCTTTTAATTCCTAATTAATTTACTTATAATTGCTGGCAAAACATTTTCTGTAATCATTTTTTTGTACATTTTGCGGTACTAATTGATTCAATATTTTTTGTAATAGATATTTCTTTTGCTCTATTTTTGCTGTTCCGCTTAGTTGATTCTTTATAAACAAAAGTTGCAGTATTCCATTACGCTGATCAGTTGTTAATTGTTTTTCTTTGGATAACCTTATTTCAACGCTTCTATTTCCCGAATCCATATTTTCAATACTTTAAATACAACAGGTGCTAAAGAATTTTTAATAATTTTTGACAAAATTAATATGTAATAAAATGAAAGAAAAATTGTTTACAAGCAATGTCATATATTAATCAGCATGAGTAATTGATTTTTATAAATTAAGGAAAACTTTAAAATTTTATATTACCATCCATAATAGAAAACTTTTTATATAAATGTATACCATGATTTGGGACAGAGGGAGTATTACATTATTTTTTGTAAACGCGAGAGGTTCCTGTCAAATTAAACAAAATTGTATTCAATGTATTTTTTTAAATTATTCTAAAAAACTAAATTAGACCAATCAAATCTTGGAAATTAGGGAAATCCAAATTTGAACAATCATTGACAAGGACCCCCCGAGGAACAATACCAAGGAAGTAATTTAAATATTATCCCAACACCACACAGAAAATTACGAATTACCATTCCTAGTCTTTCGACAATTAAAGTACTTTGTTGACAAATTCGGGCTGAGGAGTCCACTGGCTGATTTGCATATTTTATTCAGCGTTGATTTATTGTTATTGCCTAAGGAGTTCAAATTTATATCAGAAATTATATGTCATTTTGTTTCAAATACACCAAAGAATATTTATATTTCAAAAAAATATTGCAAAAATAGTTCACTCAATTAAAACAAATAATTGTCGTTGATAATGGGACAAACTTAAAGCGTCACAATTCTTAATAAGTTTAAGTTAAGTTTAAAGTTATTCAGATTAGAGGAAAACGAATTTGTAATTTTTTATAAAACGAATTTCTATTGAGCTGTGGCTGGCTATTAGTTTTTATCCATTCATACTTGAGAATTTATTAAAATAAATAAAAAATTAAAATTAAATTAAAATTTTAGGACGCATAAGAACACGTTAGTGATAAATTCAGTGAATTATCTTTCAAATAATATTTATAAAGTTTTATCTTTGCTATCTTTAAAAATGCTGTAGATATTTTCATACATATGACCTTTTAGAAGGATGGTATGAATGTCTGGGTGTGAATGTCTAGTTGAAATATATCCTACCTCACTGGGGCCTAAAAAATCAAAGTTAATCTGATTATCGAAAAAAGCCGGACTATAGAAAATTATTATTTATCAAATATAACATTTACGAATTTTTGTTTTAACCCTTTAAATGCGGAATTAAATTTCATAAAAACTCAGGAAATGTGTCAATTAACCGTCAAAAAAAACTTGAAGATATAATTGTGATTTGAAAATTTAAAACATTCGTAGAGCGACCAAGTGAACATAATACATTGAGTTATTAAAAGTAGAAACAAACGTCTATTCAATAGTATTCGGATTTATCCACATCTCGCATCTAAAGGGTTAATAAAAAATCTCTAATTATAATTTAGACGGCCTCTCTTTTCGGCTGCATCCTCTCAACTTTCTTAAATGCATTATATCTGCTAATTTTAATGCAATTTCGCATCTCATAATACTTTAATAATGAATAAATTTAGTACAGTATATGATACAAATATTTAACCCTTTCAATCCTATATTGTCCCAGAGAAGTTCTGATATATACTAAAAGTGCTTACTAATGTATTGGGATCTGTGATTTCAGTTATAGATCCGTAGACAAGTCTATTCCTGCATAATATTTTCGTCATAGTTTACAATAAATTTTCATGAATTAAAACAAAAATTGTATTAAGCATTTTATTTGAATTTAATTTTTTGATATTACCAGTAATAAATTCAAAGTTAAATGAATATTATTTATAAAAACGGATTTGAAACGCAACATGAAGGTATGTAATGGGATAAAATACATTTCAACTATTTTTACTAATAAAACATATCAAAATAGCTTTCAATCTTCAAGTATTCTTACCAGTAATTTGAAGTCAAAAAAAGAAGACAAGCACAAAAAATAGGAGCCAAAAATTGTTTATAAGTCATTTGGCGCCAGCCGAGTAGTCACTCAACATGTTGTTCATTTTTCAATGAAATTTCCTTTTCAATTTTAGGGCAAAATGTTAAAAAGAAAGTTTTGATATGGAAATTCTATCAAAAGTTCTATTCCAATCTTTAAACCATTTGCGCTAAACCTTCTCAAGATATCATTTAAGATCTCAAATAAAATTTAATTTCACATTATTTTTATTTTCAATTATTTCAAAGAAAAAGTAAATAAAAATTCATTTTAAACATAAATTATTGTTGATTAAGACTGCGATAAGGACAATAATCAATTGAGAAGAATTCTACGAACCCGTTTTGATATTTCCACCAATATTTCATGACAAACGGGCAAGTTGTGAAACTCTACAAGTTGCATTTTATTGATTATGACTTGGGAGAAATGTCTCAGACAATATTGGAATAAAGTCAACTTGATAAATAATTTATTGCAAAAACAATTCCGGTAATTTTTAACAGCTGTGCAAAATTGCCAATAAATTTCGCCTCGCAGATCTCTGGAAAGGGAATTACAACAAAATTGACTTGTTTTCTATAACCAATAGTTAGCACGAACAATTAAATTTTGTTGTTTTAAGGAAGCGCGATTTCTGGTCATATTATTTCTAGGATTCATAATACTGAATTCTATTCAATTAAGGTCCAGGCCATTGTAAAAATGTAGAAAAAAGTTCTGCGATGTAACAATAGAATTGAACAAACAAAGAATACTTTGAACTTTCGTGAAAAGACTAGAAAATACATGTTTCCTTATAAATATAAAGTAAAATAAAAACATTTATTCTTTGTATTTGTTTAAACTTGCTTGAACCATTTCGCCATGTATTTCCTTCGTAAAAAAATGTTCTGCAAACAAGATGACCTCGAAATAAATTTTGTTTGTTCACCTAAAATTTGTATTACGTCACTGGCAAAATTTTATATATACAGAGCCGTAACTAGGCAGGTGCGCCAGCACAGGGACCAGAGATCGAGGTGCCCTAAAATGGAATTGGCAATAGAATTATTTATACCAATATTTTTTACAAAAATTGTCATTCGAGATTTTAAAAGACAATTTGTATTCTCAATAAGACACAGAATAATTGTATTGAATAACAATAATATTTAAATATTTAACAATAATTTTTTTGTCTTTTTAATTAACTCTAAAATTTATGCAATTTGCATGAATCAAACCAAAGTATTTTTTCAAACACAAGTAAGCTTTAATAAATAATAAAATAATTTAAGTAATAAATAATTAATTTTTACATTTCCATAACTCAATAATGTCAAAACCATTGCCAGGAGCTCAAAAAAGAAAAAATTTAAGGAGCAAAAAATAAATCAATGTCGCAAAAACTTGTAAAATGGCTGAGAAAACATACACCAGAAGTCGGAGAAGGGTCTTCTAATAAAGCCAGTTCCCGTTTACAAGATGATGTTGCCGTACAACAATTGGACTTGGACTGTATTAGTAATGATAGCATTACTTCAGATCAGAGTACAATAACTACAAGTCAATGAGAATGAAATAAATTTGTCATCTGTAACTATAAATTACAATGATCCTCATTCTTGGCCAATTATTACAAATAAATTAATAAATTGCCTTGTCAAACATGGTGTAGAGCAATGTGACGACATCAACTTTAATAATCTTGCATGAGATAATCTAGAGCGTAAATTTACAAAAGACAAGTTTTATGTGAAACAAATTAACGGCGAAATTTTAAAAAGAAAATGGCTGTTGTATTCAATGAACCAAAATGCTATATTTTGTTTTCCATGTATGCTTTATGGACACAAGTCACATGCTATTTCTGATCCCCACAAAGGATTTCATGATTGGAGACATCTACATCCTGTGATTCCTAAAAACGAAAATTCTTCTGAGCACAGGAATAATTATTTTTTTCACCAGCTATTCAAAATGAAATAATAAAATTGGTTGCTGATAAAACTAGAAATTAAATTATATCAAGAATTAAGAAAGCAAAATATTACACTATTTTATTCGACTGCACTCCTGATTTATCAAAGAAAGAACAAATGAATCAAGTGATAAGATATGTCTATGTTAATTCTAATGGCATACAGCATTACAACGAAGAGATATATCGATAGACCATGCACTAAAACTAATTGATGGACTACGTTGTATTTTACGGGAACTAAGAGAAACAGGTTTCCAACAAAATTTCAAAGAATAAAATATCTTGGTTAAACCCGTGGAAGAAAATATTGGATTTCGTAATAAACGATTGCAAAGAGTGAAAAAAATGGAAACTGGTAAAGCACCGGATGAAGGAAGTACCATAACGCCCGAAGAATTATTTCAAATGCAAATGTACAATGTTTTTGATACCCTATTGTCACAAATAAATTGGCGGTATGAGCAATTACGAAAGCTGATGATGACGCAATAAAGGCATTAATTAATGCAAACTGGTGAATAACAACACGTTAGATCCCCGAGAGATTAAATTTACCGAATTCGACCTTTCATGATCCTTTGTAACGCCTTGGTTTAAACTCAAGGCCCGACATATGGATTCTTCATGTTCTTACGGAAAGAAATTTGTGCCGTCCTCTTGACATCTAGGATTTACTTCTCAAATGTCAAGAAAACGATCAATTTTTGAAGCGCATTATCAGTGGTGACGCGATATGGGTTGTGTACTGAAGTGTATTGTCATCAGCTGGATAAATTGAATGATTCACTTAAACAGAAAAGTTCAGAATTGATCAATAGAAAAGGTATAGCATTCCACCACGATTTAATTCCACTGGTAATTTAATTTAATTTTAAATTAAAATTTTTGATTATTATTTTAAGTATTTTAATAATATTATTATGATTTAATTTTAATTAATAAAACAATATTCTCTTGACAAAAAGGATTAAAACAAATTCCTAAATTAAATTAAAATGTTTCTTAGTGTAAATTCTAAAATTTCATTAATTTATGTTTCGGTTTTATAATTTTATGCATAATTTTTAGAGTAATAAAATTGTTTTTAGTGTTGAAAATTCCCATTTATAAAAAATTGATATTTATAACTTAATGAACAATAATATTAGATTCAACATTTATTTTCTTTACAATTTAAGCAAAAATAGTATTATCTTTTTATTAAAAAATACAATTTAAAATATGAACCTGAAGTATGAAGAAGGAGATTTTGTAGTGAAATAATAAAGTAATACAAATACATTAAAAAATTTCAAACTGTTCCTATGTGGGATATGTTCTTTATGTGGGATATGTATTAGAAGCTGCTAAAACATCTTCTAAATTGTTTTTTAAATCCTGTTCAAAAGTTAAAGACATAATTCCAAATATTTATTTAATGAAATATTGTATAATTTCCAAACAAATTTTCCGTGTTGAATAAAATATTTTCAAAACCATTTATCAAAATATTTCAAAATATAAAACATATTTATTTAAAATTTTTCATTAATAAAACGTCTTTTTTAAAAAGCTATTTTAATTTTTAATTTAAAAATTTCAACCTAAAAAATCCAATTCAAAAATTATTTAAAGTTATTTTAATAGTCATTATTTACAATTTAAAATTATTTTGATAAACCATTGAAAGATTTAACTCTCAGCTGAAAACACCTCACAATTGCATCCTATAGGAATTTTGTCAAAACAAAAATTGCCTTACAAAATTAAAGTTAAATAAAATATAAACTAAACTTAAACTCAAAGTGAAGCTCATTTAAAATTAATTTCATTTTTACGAAAATAACTTTTTTCTTACTCAAACAATAGTTTTTGAGGTTGATTTTTTAATAAGGAACTTTTGAACGCACAAAGTTGGTAATGTTTACTTTTACAGTTGGTTTCATAAAATAATGTCACTTTTTATATATAAATATTTATTAGCAGTTACATTTACCGAAATGGTATTATGGTAGAAAACAAAATTAAACATACAAACCAATTCTACATCCATTTGCAATGAATAATTTTAAAAACTTGCCTGTGCGTTGATTTTTAGCGTTACAATGACTGAACGCATTTGGTACATGCGGAAAATACTGTTTTTGAATATATTTAAAAATCAATCTAAAATCAATCTAGATCAGCAGTGTAATGTTGGTGGTATCGAACGTAACTCGAATAATTGTTTCATAACAAATTCAAAAAAATTGTTCCAAATAGGATTGCAACAACAATGACCAACATTATAAGAATCAATGTGATGCCTAATACGATAATATTTACAGATCAATGGCGAGCGTACAAGGCAATTGAGAATTTTGGACATGTTAACCTGGATAATACAATTAATCACTCCAGTTATTTCGTTGATCCAAGCGTTCACACGTAAAATATCGAGGGATTGCGGAGTAGATCGAAATATTTCCTCAAAAAGAAGAAAGGATTGACGAAAGAAAAATAGTCTGAATATTTAACTCAATTTATTTGGCAGTATGCTATTCCAAAAAGAAAAGGAATTAATACGTTAATGGTGCTATAACAAAACACATGATTTAACATTTTATATTGTTTGGTGTATTTAAAGTATTGTGTTAATTAATTTTAAATATATTCAAAAACATAGTATTTTCCGCATAAACCACACATTTAATATAGGAAGTGAGAAAGTAGTAGAAAAAATAAACCTCACACACAAATACAACACAGTAAAAAATGCATATGGAATTTCGATATGTAGAATCTTTGTAAAAAATAGACACGCTATAATAAATCATTTACTGAAATATTTAGAAAAAAATGGCGGAAAAAACTTTCGACGAAAATTCCGAAAACTCAACTTTGATTTGTAAAGATAATGATGACATAATTTCGTAAGATTTGTCTTCAATTTTTATTAAATTTTATAGTTTTTTAACTTTTCGCATTGTCCTAAAATGTCTTTAGCAACTTTGCCATACAATGTTGATGTTGGGGAAAAATTAATAAAATTAAAAATAAAATTAATAAAAATTTTTTTTATTAAACCAAATTTAAAAATGAATATTTCTATAGAACCTTTCCCTAAATGTTGTAAAATATTAGATGTCTTTCAGGATTAATAAATTATATTTGCTGATTAGTTACTTTTAAAATATTAGAACTCACGTTGTATCGAAATAAACACAAATCTTTATTAATACATACCTGAAAATCATGAAAAAGTTAATTTTAAATAAATAAATGGTTAAAATAAACTTATAAATTAGCTGCATTTCATCACAAGTGATGAGTCATCTATAATTGTTGCACATACCAACTTGTATTATAGGTGCGTTTATTCAGTGCAAATAGGTGTAATGATGCAAATTCGCAAACAATAAAGAAAATATACCCTCTCTAGAAAAATACATTCCGTTTAACACGTTGACGGACACAAAATGTACTGAAAGTTCAAAATTTGACACTGCGAATATTTTTTCTATATGAATTGAAATTGTTATAAAATTGTTACTATAACTGATAAAATTATTAATTTCATTAATTGTTGTAAGTAATTAGCCCGCGGGTATAGCCATCCTGTCACATCGTATCGTTCAGCAGTATAAAATATAACCCTCAGTCTACTGCCCGGGTCCATTGGACCCGAAACGAAAATTAAATTACAATAATTAAATGTTCATTTACTTTTTTATATTACAAAATGTTAATTCTTGTATAATATTTTATTTTTTTTAATATTTTTCTGAAAGTTATTTATTATGTTTAATTTTTACATTTTAATATTTACATTCATAAGTCGGGTCCATTAGACCCGAGCGGTATTTTTATGAGCATTTTATTTTGGTAGATGCAGGGATAAATTTGATATGAAACTTTAAAATTATCGCATTACTACTTACGACGATGATGATGAAATCTAAAAAGAAACAAGAAAACTTCTTATTTGGTTTTATTTGTTTCAACATTAGAGTAAAATAAGAATAAGTATCATAAGCATAGTGAAATAAAAATAAGTATTCGTTGATAGTTAAACAGTCAATTAATGTTAATGTTAATTTTTATGCCAATCTTCAAAGCACTGGTCTGGGCATAATGGCGTAAAGTTAACACAAGTTTTACAGTACCATGAAGTTTCCTCCCAAAGCTTATTTTGCATACCCTTCTTACAACGTAAGAAATATGTCTTGCGTTTGTGGTTTTCAGGAACTACTATTTTCGCCAGAAAATACTGAATATTGTTTCTTTCAGTTTCATTAAGTGTTGGGTTAGGAATTGAAGAGGTTGACACTATTTTTTTTGTTCAGAAAAACCTTTAATCTGATTATAGTTAATAGTCAGAGTAATGGAAAATAGCGACGCTCTTTAACATCTTAAATTGTCAAAAATACTGTGAAATATATTGAACATCAATTCAAAAAAACTGATATTATGGGAGACTGATTTAAAAAATTTTTAAATGTTCTTGCCCTTCCTTTAATAAATTTAACAAATAAAAGAACTTGCAATTTTTTGAAATCATTTTGTCATTAAAATTTCACACAAATACATACAAAAATAATTGAAAATGTCAAATTTTACAAATAAAAATCTTTTTGATGAAAATAATTTGTTTTTCCATTGGTGATTTCTGCATTTTTTTATATTTATAAATTATTGAAATAATCGAAAATTTGGGGATTCCAAGTAATCTGCAATTCTATGTAAAATATGCATACGAACTTTCATAATTGGAGAGTCACTAGTTTTTTAAAATCGTTTTCTTCTAGAAATAAATGATAAAAATTGTATTTGAAATTGAACAAATTTCCTGTATTTTATTTACTTTTGTAATGCAGGCTTTAGGAATAAAACTAATTGATTAAATATTTTTAATTAAATTTCCTAAATTACTGCAAATTTCACTTAAAATGTTTTTAAATGAAATAAGGGATAATTTGAAACAATATATGAAAGTAAAAGACGTTTAGTTCTTTTTAAAAATAAATGTTGAGGGTGGGATGTTCAAACAACCCAAGTTACTAATGGTGTAAAAACAATCCTTGGGTACTAACGCAGGGTTAACAGCTACATGGAATAATGTTATTTAAAGGTTTTTCTCACAACAATTATTTGAAAATATAGTGGATAAATAATTTTGAATCTAATTCTAAGAACTCTACTTTAGTTATTGAGAAAATTAAGAAATAATAAATGATTACTTTCATTTTGGGAGGTTATTTTGAGGACCCAATCATTCAATTTGATCCAAAATTTACTAACATAAAATAGTTGGGTAAATTAACTGAATTCAAGCAGTTCGTAAAGAAAACAATACATTTTTATGATAGTTTAACTCTGGGATAAGCAACGCGCGACCCGTTAAAGCTTTAGTTTTTGAATTTTAAATACATGTTTCTGTGTTAAATTCGAAATAAGGTATTAAATTATAAAAAAATTATAGATATATTTTAAAATAGTTGTAAAATGCTGGGGTTTGCTCAGTTGCCACATATGCTTTTAATGTACTGTAATAATCAAATTAATACTATTAACTCATGCTCGGTAGAGTCCACATCATAGTGTTACCAAAATTAGACTAAGCTGTTTGCTTATTTTACCTGAAGAACCAGCGAGTTGTTCACAAGGACGCATGCATTATATAACTTTATACTGATAGAAGGAACAGTCGTTCCCAATAATATTTCTGCTTATTTCACGATATTTCTTCAAGTTTAATTAAAGGTTTTTTCACAAATCATTGAACTTTTATATGTATTTGGTATTGATTAATTTTATGGTAGCAATTAGACATTAATTCATTTTTGTATGATTTTTTATCAATACTTGTTAATAAAGAGGTAATTTGTGTGTTATCGTCTTCATATTTTAACAGGTTTTTGATATGCAGCCCGTACAAAATTTTTTAATATTTAGTTGGCCAATTGTTATAATAGGAGTTCTCATCTCTAGTTTATCTTATAATAACGGGCATATTTCTCAAGATTATTGGCATTACATCTCTGAAATCAAATCAGTAAATTTTTGAACACGATTGGCCTATTCATCACTATTTTTTTTGGAAACCCTAGGCACTTCAAGTGTTACTCCAAAGTTTCGAGAACCCTAACTGAGAACTCCTGGTTTCACATATCAAATAATACACTTTGATTTGCAACTGTAAAGTTTTTTCATTCTTTTTCGTGATATGAAATAACTTTATTTCGAATTTTTAAATAAATAAATATTAAAAAGAGATTTTAAAGTTCTTAAGATATTTTTAATTACTATCACAGGCTGATTTAAATTAATTTTTGTATGGACTTTGATAAATTTATTTAATTTATTTGTAAAAAACATGTTTTTTAATTTGTCATTCTATTAGCTCATTTTTATCCAATCAAATTCATCTTATTAATATTAAGTTAATTTTTGAAATTATCATATTTATTTGAATTGGAAATTTCTTTGAGAAATTTTTGGAATATTGCATTGGTTAAGAAGCTCCAGGGATCTATTTTTGGTGAGGATTTCATAAATGATTAAATTTATAGAAGAATTATGAGTTTTAATTATTTTTATTAAATCAGTTCTTAAAATGCTGCTTAATTTAATGAAAATCTTAGATTAATTTTTAGTTCTTTTTGAAAGCTACTATTAGTCCTTTAATCTTTGATAATGTTTTAATTAAATTTCAATAAATTGATCAATCATTAAAACACAAATTGTTTTAAATTTATAATTTCGAAGAAAGATGTAAAATACACTTTATTTAAAATAGTGTAATAAGTAATGATAAAAAGATGATTTATTATTATTATTATTATTATTAAAATTATTATTATTATTATTATTATTATTATTATTATTATTATTATTATTATTATTATTATTATTATTATTATTATTATTATTATTATTATTATTATTATTATTATTATTATTATTATTATTATTATTATTATTATTATTATTATTATTATTATTATTATTATTATTATTATTATTATTATTATTATTAATCCATGTAAAATAGAAAATAAAATATTTCAAATGTTTCAATTTATGTTAAATTAATTCATATATTCCTGAAAATATCAAATTTTGAAAACTATTTCAGTCAAAATCGTATCATTGTAATAAAGTTAAATTTATAATATTTTAATTAATATATTTTAACAAACTGAAATTTTTATTAAATTATTTCATTTGATCAATATACAACATTGTTAAAATTATTTATTTAATTTTACATTTTACATAGAATATGCGGATGAATTAGTAATAAAAATTATTGAATTTTTATTATTTTATTTTGAAATTAATAATTTGGATATGAACACGTAATTTCAACCTCACGATTCAGATTTTTGTTTTATTCGATGATAAAAAAAAATTATTCATTAAAAAGGCAAGGATTTTTTAATTCCAAATTATTAGACCCCTATTAATTTAACTAACCCAATAAAGAAGTCAAATAAACGATGGATTCGAATAGACAGTGCTGACTTGTTATTCAACTGAGCCAAAAGTAGTCAAATTAAAGGAGGAAATCGAATTAACGAGGGTCTATCAATAATTTAAAGAGAAAATTTACATAATAAATTTAAAATAAAACACTATCACATATGAAGATCACACTAATAGAGGAAAGTCATGGTTGCGGAACAAAATAGAATCTCCTAGGAAATAAATTATAGGCTTTAGCTTTATTATATTTTGCATGTCTGAATTATTATATTTCGTCAGCAATTGAACAATGTAAACCTCAAAACAATATAACTTAGTCTCTCTACCTAAATTTTCACCACTAATTTTTTCTACAGAAAACTTGCTTGTACATTATTTTGAATTTAGATTATTTATTTCATAAAACCAAAATCTTAATATCTTTACCTTGGATGGGTATTGGTGAATTTATTCCTCAGGAATACGAAAATAATTTTTGTTTTACCGGAAATTTAAATTTTCATACGATCAACTTAACATAAAATAGAACCTACAGAATAAACGCTCCAAACCCGAATCAAATACATGTGTATCTCGAAGACAATTTAACCATAAAATCAATTACAAACGAAATTTGGAAGCGAATACCACAACCCAGGAAGCTGGAAAAATTATAGTAAAAAACTTGATAATTAATGCCTTTATTTCAACCTCAATTGTCAGTAAATTCAATCATACCAAATAATTGCCTTCAAAAGACAACTGTTGCGTTGACAATCAAAATATTGCCAGTCGAATGCCAATTAGTATTACTGAAAAATGCCCCAGTAAACAAATTTAGCAAATAAAATCTGCAATAATATCTTTTCTTCAACACGAATTTACCTTTATTCAATTTGATTAATATAAATTCTATCAGAGAAGTTTTAAAAATTAGAGTGGATTAAAACAAAGATGATGTAATAATCTGATACTTGAAGATTTATTAATTAATTCACTTTCAAATAACTGCGAATTAATTAAAAACACGATTAATAAACTTTAATTAAAACTCTTGTTTAATTAACAATAAATCCGTGCAAAAATTTAGAAAAGAAAGAATAATTTCATCAAGTAGATTAGAATAAATAATAATTAATTATTTACAATTATTCATGAGCTTACTATATTTAATAAATAACCACAACATCAACAACAATAATAATAATAATAATAATAATAATAATAATAATAATAATAATAATAATAATAATAATAATAATAATAATAATAATAATAATAATAATAATAATAATAATAATAATAATAATAATAATAATAATAATAATAATAATAATAATAATAATAATAATAATAATAATCATAATGATAATGATAATAATAATAAATAAATAAAGAAAATAATAATAAAAGAATATTGTATTTATTAGAAAATCTTTGACTATGAATTAGTAAAGATATCGATGTTTTTTTTGATATTCAAGAATTTTCGGCACAACCTTTTTCAAGTGATTTTTCGAAATCAGAGGTGAAAATTGAAAAAAAGTTCTTATAATAATAAAATAATAATAATAATAATAATAATAATAATAACAATAATAATAATAATAATAATAATAATAATAATAATAATAATAATAATAATAATAATAATAATAATAATAATAATAATAATAATAATAATAATAATAATAATAATAATAATAATAATAATAATAATAATAATAATAATAATAATAATAATAATAATATTAATAATAATAATAATAATAATAATAATAATAATAATAATAATAATAATAATAATAATAATAATAATAATAATAATAATAATAATAATAATAATAATAATAATAATAACAATAATAATAATGATAATAACAAGTAACAACTAATAGATAATAACGATCAGAAAATTAAAATAAGAATATATTAGTATTATTCATAACTTCAAATAAATATATAATATATCTCCAAGAACCAATAAATCAATTTAATTGTATAAATAGATAAATAGAGGAAGAAGAAGAAAAAGAAGAAAAAGAAAGAAGAAAAAAGAAGAAAAGTAATTACAAGAATGAGATGAATCCAAGATTTGAAATTTACATTTTTGTATTTATGTTAATTTTTTTGGAAATTTAATAAAAATAATAAAAAAGCAAACAAATTGAATTAAGCCAAATAGGTACAAATATATTTATCAATTTGCAAGTCACAGAGATGAGAATTATTTTTTTCTAAATAATAGGAATTCAAAATATTTCTCATCATATCAACTTTCTTATCCAAATTATTTTGTAAATTATGTCAGTTTTCTGTCAGTAAATAAGATTTTCATTACATTAGTCACTTTGTTATATGATTTAGATTTAGTTGGAACATACAAAGAAACAATTCCTTAAATCTTGATGTGGGTCAAAATGTACTTAATACCTTTATTATTCTAGAAAGGTTTATTATTTTCATCAAATCCATTTGCTATGAGTTGTTGATATCAATTGTTTAACATTAATCGTATTGAACATTTTGTAGGTGTTTCCTCCTATTTTTATTTAATAATATTTCCATCATTGTTAAAACAAGAGATAAACATTTCAAAGATGTGTATTGAGAAATGAGTTCTTAGCTCCAACTGTTCTTGAAGTTGCTCCTGTTGGAAATATTTCATGAGGATTAGTACTTAGAAATCTTCTGCTAATTATTATAAATAGATTATTATATATAAAAATTTCATATTTCCTTATATTCCCATAACAATAATATAGTTAAAATGATTTTTGCAGTTTTTACGTTGCTGTTCACTAAATATATGCTCGTAATCTGTAAAATTTCCAAGCAAATCACTTTATAGTCACGAATTCTCTTATATTTAATAATTTTTGATATTATTTGTTTTACTAATTCATCTTCTTGATTCCTGGCGATAGATCTGCTACAAAAGAGTAACTGCTGACTAAAATAAGATTCTTATCATACAAAATGTAGCGTCCCAATCTATGAGAATTATGAACCGGTTATGATATTTTGCATGGGTTAGTAAAACATAGATTATTACAAAATACTTCGTATTGTGAAAATTTCAATTCATCTTCTAGAATAAATTCATACAAAAATTTAACTGATTTTAATCTATGAAGATATAAGTGAGCTTTAAAGTGTTTCAGTCAACAACTCCATCTTTAAAAATTTGGTATATTATTACATAAATTATCATGCTTTGTGTACAATTTGTGACATCGGATTCCCTGTACATCTGATTGTAATAATAAACAGAAATAGACTTTATGACTAGTACCTGGACGTAGAATATAATTTCTTAGTTCCATTTTAATTAACTAAATTAATTATTTTATTTATATTTGTTTTATTTTTCAAAATGTTATGCAACATTAATTATCAATGTAAATAGTCAGTGAATTAAATCAAAAAACAGGTTATCTACTAAGTGTAAAATTTCCAATACCTTTTTTTCAAATATAATAAAATTCGAATAATTAAATGCAAACAACCAATTAGAAGCAGAGGAATTTCTACCCAATAATAAAGTAAAGTGAAATGTATGTTTGAACCAGAAATATTTCCTTCATCATGACGTACTGCTAACTATATGTCAATATATTTTCCTGTCATAATAAAGTATAAGTTGGAATAAAGATTTTTAAAATAAAATCAACCTAAAAAAATTATTATTCTCAGAAATTAATTTTGAAATAATAAATACATTCAACCCAGTTTTTGTACGGTGGAAAAGGATCACATAAAAATGCTCAAAAATATTCCGATACATCACAAGGAATTATAAAAAGATGTTTTCTTCATGTGGAGAAAAGGTCGCACAAAAACAAGTTTGAGTGTATTGTGTTTAATGTTGTTTTATTGCACGCGTGAAACCTATCTGAAAATAATTTATTTTTTGAATAATCTTTAACCAGTTTTCCTTCAAAATTAAACGTTATATAAATTTTTAAAAAAAGGTCAAAAAGAAAATTAATTTTGTATTATTAATAATTTATATAAATTATTATGAAGTTATTATTTAGTGTACTTGGTTGTGTACTTGATGTTTTACCAAAGGAATTCCGAAACTTGTTGTAGCCTAGAGCTTTATACCCTTAAAACACATCATTTTACAAGTATTAATATGGAAGGGTTTTTAAACTTCACCTTAAATGGTTCTGGGTTCATTGTTTTCAGAGATTTGATTGTATTATTCTGAAATAATGGATATAATTGCTGTCAAGTTTTCAACAAAAATAAAGTTGATATAAATTTTATATAAATTTTTGAGATTTGAATTAAAAATTGTCGAAATTGTTTTTACCTTTTTAAATTGAACATTTTAGCTATATTGTTTAGTATTTTTATTAATTTTTACGTTAAAATTAAAAAATATTAGCTGAATAAAAATATTAAATTTGAAATTTTGTCTGTAAATAAAACCTTAGTTTTTCAAAATGATGATAAATTTTGATCATAATAATATTATTATTATTAATACATTTTTGTCCAATCATTATTTAGCAATAGTCGCGATACTGTTGTATAATTATTAGACTCTTTTTGACATAAGTGTGGTGGACCACAAAGAAATAGTCCACTGACCACATGAGGTCCATGGTCTGAGTATTACTGTCATAAAAGCTAAAGATAATAAAAGTAAATAAAAAATGACATAAAAAAATAATGTACTGCATAAGCAAATCTTAATTTATTCCACGTTCTTAAACTTTAATTTTATTTAAAACTTTAACTCTAATGTATAACTAAATTTTTGGTCATTTTAAACTAAGTTGTTTACCATTACCATGACTATTAGGCGAAAATTCAAATTAATAAGACATTTTTAAAATAAGTTTTCAATATTTAACATATCCAACAGAAATAAATTGGATAAAATACACAAAATTCGGTTAAGAAAAGTCAATTTTCAAATAACATTTGAATAAAAATGTCATGTGGTCGATTAAAATGTGTTCCTCGTTAATTAATTACTTACATTTACATTTTATTGTTGAAAAAGATAAAACTAAAGATAAAACAGTAACAATTAAATTACAATTAAAATACAATTTGTTATATTTAGACTTTCCCAATCTTATAATTCACTAATTAGACAAAATGTTTGTCAATATAGTAAATAAAAGTATAAAAGACTTTTTTGAGCTATAATTAGAAGACATCAAATGTATTTATTAGTGATTTGGTTTGGGGTTATAATTTTCAAGTTTTTAGACTAAGTGGATCGAAAACCAGATAATTTTGAAAATAAAGCCTTAATAATAATAATAATAATAATAATAATAATAATAATAATAATAATAATAATAATAATAATAATAATAATAATAATAATAATAATAATAATAATAATAATAATAATAATAATAATAATAATAATAATAATAATAATAATAATAATAATAATAATAATAATAATAATAATAATATTTATTATTATTATAAAATGAACTAGATTTTAAACAATTAAAATATATATGAATAAAATAGTTAAAATTGTCAATTGCATAAATTATTAGCAAATTTGATGTTTTCCCAGTGAATTTTTAAAATGCCATATCTATAAAAAATTTCTGTTAAATAATTAAATAAGCATTTTCGAATTTCACTTGTATCACTAATGCATTGCCGCAAATTTAATTAGTGAAAAACTATTTGTAAAGTTAATTTTTGGGTAAATGATTTCTAGGAACTCAAATAAAATGGGAGGATTCACAAAACCTACAAAACGCGTATATAACACGAATGTTAAACGTTACGAAATTCTCATGAAATTATAAGGTTTAATTTTATTTTAATATAGTTTTTTTGTTTTATTATTGTTCGAAATGTGCCCCAAACCCCGTATAAATGCTATAAAATTCAATCTCTTGCTGAATACTGCCAAATAATTGACGTTCACATAATAATGTATATATATATATATTACACTCATCTAATACATACATTTGTTGATCATGATTTTATAAATAAAATTTATCTTGACATTACTTCTAATTCTGCCTTCTTTTTAAGTCAGTCCTTAATTGTACTTTCAGCGACTCATAATTGCCGCTCTGCCGATTAATTGTTTTTAGATTCTGCTATTTCTATAAGTCTTAGTTTAAAAGATGCATCAGAACAATACTGTTTTCTATTTTCACTCATTTTTTAAATGATAGAAATCTCATCTATTGTGATTCAATTTCTAAAGCTTCAAATGACTTAAATTGTTTACAGTATATTGTCAACCAAAATTTAATTAGACTGTTCTCAAATATATCCTGATCCCCAATTATTTTCCATAAATTACAGTGACAGCTGAAAAGACATGAATATCCAAAGTCAGTATGAACTATTGTTCAAGCTGAGATTCACAAATGGTGTAGAGCCAAAAATGCATTTATATAAACTTATACAAATATAAATTAAATTTTAGGAATAATGAATACCAAGATTAATCATTGTAACAAATACAGTGACATCATCGATGAGTAATTCATCAAAGAATAGATCCACGTAAACCACAAATTGTATTACTAGATCCCCGAATCCGCTTTTCATAGATCAACAGATCCATATATAAGTAAAATCCGAAAAACTTTATTAACTTCGTGATTGGCACCCAACATCTTTATCTAACTGCTTATGTATTAGCAAATATACATTGTACTATTAAACTATCTTTTGTTAATGATACAATGTATTGTTTTGACAACTTTTCTCTATTTCTCCTCACCTCCATACAACCTCCGTTATTATTTTCCTAAATAAATAAGAAAAGGAATAGATTAGAACACCACTTGTGTTACGGTCAATAAAAGTCCACAACTAACACATTTTCGTAAAAACTTTTCATAAATTATCATTTATTATTTTAGCAATAACTTTAAAATTGCTAACAATTTAAAATTAAAATTACCAACATTTTAAAATTGAATTTTATTAATAAATTAAAAATGAGAAAAATAAAATTCAACTTTGTTTATATTAATATATATTTATTGATAATTAAAAAATTATATTAAATATTTCAGTGTTCAATTTTCACATTTTTTATTATTATTTTTATTATTAATAATAATAACAAATAATTATAGTTCGTTGTTAGAAAAAAATAATAATGATGACATTGTTTAATGAAACGTTAATTCAGGCCTGCAAATTAAGAAGCGGCGAGTTTCAAAAATTTCAAAGAAAATACTTGAGGCCGAATAATTAGTTAATAGAAATGTATGTTTACTCCTATAATAATAATTACATATTGGTATCATATGCAATATAGATTAGATATTTTTAAATGTCTTAATTTTGTTTAAAACTTACAATTTCTTAATTGGCTTTTTGTAAAATAATTATTTTAATTAAATTTTAATATTCATTATTATATTTTTAGTCATCATTATTTATACTATAAAATATTAAATGACAAAATACATGTCAAAATTAAAAAAAATGTTATTTCCTCAAAAAGTAATTATGTATACATAAAATAATAATATTTTGCTACAATTACTGAAATATATACTATAGTATATGTTAATTCATAGAAAAATAATTAACAGAAGAATTAACAATAAAATTTAAAATTTCACAATGATGTACCCTATAATCTTCATTAACTTAATTTTAAATTTGAATTTTAATATTGCACTTTCAAACTTTGGTTAAATTTTAACTTTTACTTAAAAATGTTAATAATGTAAAACTCAAAATGGATATTATCAAAACCGAAAATCATAAACCATGTTTAACAGTCGATAGTTTTGAGTACCTAAAAGACAAGTATAAAGACAAATTTATTGGATGTGAATATAGAATGCAATACTCCGAAACCGAATTCATACAATTATGTGGAGCAATTTTAAATTATAATAATAAGCCTTTTGTGTGAAGTATATATTCAATAAATTGAAGAGTTTCGACTATAAAATTAATCCTTATCGATTATATCTAATTATATAAAATATTTTTTTCTGTGAATTGTTTATCTCTGAATTTTCGTGGAATCGCTATTAAAAGCTACATATTCTTAATATACAAAATTATATTTATATAAACTTTTAAATCTAATTAATAAAAATAACAAATTGAGATTGACAAAATAATAATATTTCAAATATCACATCTCTTTTCCCAGGAAACCAAAATATTGAAAAATCGAGATTTTGATATGAAGTTCTAGTGTCCGACATTGCAACCCAAAACCGCAATATTCACATGGATTGTCGGCTTTCCAATTTATTACATCAGCCAAAGACCAAAAGAAACAAATTTCATCTAAATTCTTTGTTTTTTAGTTGTTGAATAAGATGACTAAAGTTTTTTATTGCCATTTATTATTGTCAATTAATCCTAGTCAATACCCGAAATTCGCAGGGGGTTACCACATTTTTTAATGTTTTTGTTGTGTATAATTATAGCTAATTTTTTTGTGTGAATTTTAGAAAAATTCTCGAAAATGAGAAATCCAAAATAATGCAAAATCTCCAGTTATCGAACATTGAGTAAGAATTCAAAGAGTTCAAATACATTTTTAAAATATTTTTAAAACAATTATTTTAAAACTTTATTTCACAATTAGGGAAAAATTTATTAGTTTATTAAAAAAAGAAAAATTCTGTTGGCACTGCTGTTGTGTCCCATCGAACGAAGCAAAGAACTTTTTCTTAGTCGAGACTCAAAGAAACCACTTGAATTATGTCCACAGACAGAATGATAAACTCACAATACAAATAGAAAATAAACTCAATAAAACCTGCCTGGAAAATTAGAATTAATAAAAATTTTTTAGCATTTTGCATTTGATGATGAACATTGAAATGTTGGCCAAAATTTCCATAAAATTAAGGATGAAACATTATTTTTATTTTCTCGAAATCCATTGCTCAAACTCCTAATCTCTGACAGGATAATGCTCAATTCGAATGGGGATTTCTCTGTAGGCAACCGCAATACTTGGCAATGAATGAGGGAACCCCCCTCTCATCATTGTGTAATTATTATTCATTCAAGCGTTACAAATGGATATGTAAATGATTGATTTTCACGCCATTTGTTCCATTTGATAAAATGAATAAAATTGGTTAATAAATGAAAAAAAATATTATTTAATTATCTTTCAACAATTATTATAATTATAAGTAATAATAATTATAGAAATTATTACTATAAGTGAAAGTTTTCTTAGAAATTTATATATGTTATTCTCAAAATTATATTGATTTTTATGTGAAAGTTATTATTTTTTTGTTATTATTGAATCAATAAATCACAATTACACCCATTTTATAAGTTGTTGTAGAAAGCATATTTGTTTGTATATATTTTTAAAACTCAAATATTTTTTTTATTTGCATATCAAATAATACTTTGAAAAACTTTAGGCATTAGGGTCAGGTAGTTTTTGGCAGTTTTCCCACACCATTTCTAATTTTTTCAAAATTTAATCCTAAAAATTCGTAGAAAAGTGAGTATATCATCCAAGGCATCCAAGGCTTATAACATGTAATTTAACCAATACTCATCCCAATGGTGGAACTTCAAAATTTGTTTACCCCGCAAAAGACATATTTTTCCCCAATATTTTTTTTATTTAACATGAAAAAGTTACATATTAGATATTTATTTCATATATCATATCACGATAAAAATTAAAATAAAAATAACATAAAAACAAAACTAAAACTTAACAGTAAAATCTTTCGTCCTTGATGTTATATTGTTAAAACCGGTAGAAAGTATTGCAAGAGGGCAAATAAATTTTTCATTATTTTCAGTTTTGAAAAGGATCGTTGAGCTGATGCAACAGTAACAAGTAGAGTGAGAAACATTAACAATGGTGTTGTCACCTGTGGAATGCTTGTAGCCATAGTTATTATAAAGTCTACAAATTCGCGTTTAGAATTTAAAGCAATTTAAAGCCGAAATTCTATTTACAATATTTTCTCTGAATGGCTTCTACAGAATTTATGATATCACGTTCCTTCATTATCATTAATTTATTTGGATTGGCGCAGGAAAATAATTGTGTTATTTTATATATTTTTGTGTTGGTTGACCATGACGTCTAAACTATTGTAAAAATATTGATAAAAGAAATTTCCTCGCTATTGTCAAAAAGTTGATATTTGGCTAATTCGTCAAAATGCTTCTTCACAATTTTCCTTCTTTTCTGAACAAACGTTGCAATAAACTGCTACGTAGTCGCCATTTCTACCACCTCAAATTTTGCTAAATCAAACATGCTTCTAGACTGTTTTAAAAATTTGCTGGTATTTTTTAGAGATGTTGAAGTGGTCATAATATTATAAACCTTTTGTTTGCAGCAATTTTGATGGTATATTTATCTCTTTCAGTATTTTAGACAAAAGCACGCATAAAAAAACAAATTCGAAAGTGCTCAAATATTTTATATTCTTAATGGTTTTTTGCGTTATTCGCAAGTTTTTTTACTTGTTATCGATATCTCTGATAGAGCTTTCATTATAACAAGAAAGCAAATTTTAACAGTTTAAAAAGAAACATATCGTTCCGTTCAGCGCGTTGAATTCATCCTTTTTAATGTTATTTGAGATTCTACTGTAAATTTGAATATAGATCCCACCCGTTAATGCTATTTTCAAACCATGAATAGATTTCTTCTAAAATAATAAAAAAATTGAAGAAACTGCAATACTTCAAAATTGAAATTAGATACGCTTATTTTTAAAAAATCCTTCAAATGGTCATCCACAGTCTTGATCGTCATTTTGATTTTATATATTTCATTCGTGAAAAGGCTTGCTCGCAGATATAGGTGCTTCCAAACATTGAAATTATTTTCCTGGCCAAATCTTTAATATTGCTGAAAGTATTTTCCGGCAAAAGTGAATAAAATGTGCTTATGTTTTCATTTTTAAAGAGTGATTTCATTGTATCGTTTGATTGCAAATCAATTAATTCTAATTGTAAATTGGGATCCATCTCATCCACGTTTACTTCAAAAGGATTTTGGAACAAAGTAAATATTGTTTCATTCCGAAAGAAATCAGAAAATCTTATATATATATATATGTCGTCATTCGGAATATTGCTTAAATTGTTTTAAGTTTATATATTGATTAATTATAGTTTTTTATATTGTTGTTGGAATCATGGGGGGGGGGGAAGGTTAAACCCCCAGTAACCCCCCTGCGTACGCGCATGTATTTATTATAGATAAGTTTTATTTATATTATAAATCTTTAATCAATGTCTATTTAGCAATTTTCAATTGCTCTTTGGTGTATCAACAAGTTATATATTGTATAGTATCTGATTTACTTAAAAGTTAAAGTTAAATTAAAATATCATGCATCTCGCGAATTCTTTGGGCGGATTCGCAACACGCGCGTGTTAATTAATTGATTGCGCAAGTAATTAAACACGGATTAAAATTAATTTTTTTCATATTGAATAAAAGATATAATTTTCAATATATATCCCAACTGCTCGCTAAGTATTATTTTAGATAAAACTACCAAAAATTTTAATAAAAATTGTTGATAAAATTTATTTTTATCACTATTATTTCGTTAGTGTTTATGAAATTTCGATTTTGAGCTTAACTTTCAGGCCTGTAAGTTAAATGTATGTAAAGAAATGTTCCTTGCATAGAAAAAGATCAGAAATCACTTATTGTTAAATAGGAAACAAAAATACCATTTATCTATATTATTTTTATAAATCCAAGAATATAAAATAACAATATAAAACAATATTTTTATCTTTATAGATGATTGAGAGCAAACCTTTTCAGGACAACCTACCTGATCCAAATAGCTGGTTAGATTTGGTCTATATGATCTTATTTCTCATCATTCTTGGAGTAACTTGGCTTTTGAATTTGTTTCTATTATTGGGAATTTACCGAAATCGGAAAGGTAAAGGACCACTATATAATATCGACAATATGAGAGTAGAATGCAAATGTCTACCAAATTATTATTTCATTGTATCTATATCTGTGGCCAATATTCTCGCCGTGTCCTTCAATCCACCGATTATTATCGTTTTTCGATGGTTGAGTAAGCTTTTTGATGATTATTCCGATAAATAATTATAAAATTCTCTTTAAAAAAATCAATTATAAACTAACAAAATCAGCAGTGCTTCCAGCCAATATTCAGATATTAATCAATTTTAATTAAGGGAAATTATGGAAATTTTCCAGAATAAACTTTGATTATACCGATGAAAATCAGATACAATGGCCATCATTATTATTCCAAAGGAATTTTCGACAATTTTCTCGTTAAATATCCTAAATTATGCGAAAACTAGCTATTTCTATTTTCCACAAATAATAATAATAATAATAATAATAATAATAATAATAATAATAATAATAATAATAATAATAATAATAATAATAATAATAATAATAATAATAATAATAATAATAATAATAGACATCCGACAAAAATATTTTACACCATTACTTTATAAGTTAAAAATGCTAAAGGTAATCGGATGCACTTGTAAACAGTTTCTGTGTATCGACTAATTTTTTAGTCCGCAGAGGTGATTATGATTTTTCATACGCCATGTTTACAAGTTTACAGATTTTTTCTGTGACCAAGCTATTTTGCAAGCGATGTGATTTCCAGTGTACCAGGGAAAGTATGCAATAGAGTTGAATCAACAATATTGTATACTTACCTGGCGCGAAGAGAAATCTTCGTGTCTCCCGCATAGTACTGATGAGAGCCAAAAGCTCGAAACTAGTCTACTATTGGGATTTGCACTGGGTATCACAAAGCTTGTACTGTTTATTTTATTCAAGTGAGACACCCGACAAAAATATTTTACACCATTACTTAATAATAATAATAATAATAATAATAATAATAATAATAATAATAATAATAATAATAATAATAATAATAATAATAATAATAATAATAATAATAATAATAATAATAATATCTGACATTCTCCTAAACATCATTCTGGAGAGACAAATTCATCTATATCTACAGAATCTATGCATTTAACAATCTAATTTAAAAATTATTTACATAATACAATAATAAAAACAGGGTTTTATTGTTTAAATCACGAACTTCTAATTGATAATGATAATTACTATTTAATATCATTTTTGCAATTATTTTAATTTGTGGATGAAAATTTTAATCGTAAAATCTAAAATGTTAAGTTTAATATTCGAAATTTTTTTTGTAGAAATTATTAGGAGTTTCAGGTAACTAAAATAAATGATAATTGTTTGTTTCACTAATGAAACCACTATAAAATCTGCTTATTATTAATTAAATAAATTGAATTAAAATAAACATATATTTTTAAAATTAATTTTTAATGAATAAAACAAGAAAATAAACTCCCTTATTTTCATTAATTCCTTCAAACTTACATAGTTTAACTTAAGATTAAAAGGTAGACATCTTTTTCGGTGGGTGCGTTGCGTAAGACGGTTAACATTTGTTGTAGCAATTTACCTAGCTGAATTAGTTAATTAACGACGTTCAAACAAACAAAATATCATATTTTCCAACAGAAATGTTAGCTTATTAGTGAAATAATAGTAACGGCCGTATACGGTAAACTACTACAAATATTTTTTTCTGTTAGTTTTCTCCGATAATTATTAATGTTTATTATATTTTTCATTAGTAATCAATTTGATAAAACAAAATTCTTATTGTTTATATAATATATAATTTATTTGAATAAAAATTTAATTAATATTTAATTTCCTCATTAAAACAAATGAGTTAATGTAATTTAATCTTGAAAAATTAAATTTGAATTGTAATGATCTCACTAATTATAATAGATATTCGATTCCATTCAATTCAAACAAAATGAACAAATTTTTTTTCATCATTTAAAACTTCGTTAATTAAGATAATAAAGTGTATAAAATGTATTCCTAATATGAAAATTATAGAAATTTATTCTCAAGATGGAATTCAATTTATATCCGTTTATTTGTTTATCTCGTTCATATCAATGTAGAAAAGCACGGACAATTATCCAATCATTGTTCTGCTTTTTTTCACCCTGAGAGCGCTCGACTGTCTTTGAATATTCCCACTAACTCGTTCTGATCAACTTTCAGAAAATAAAATAAAATTATAAATGAGTTTCATAATTATTTTAATTTATGTTTTACATTATTTAAACAAAGTAATTAAATTTGGATTTTTGTGTTTATTATATATATATTACTACAATATATTTCGACAAAATCACTGTAATCGTCAGGTAGAATTAAAATTCAAACTAAATCAATCTAAATTGCTCTTTTTTAAACAAACTAATTAACTAATTCATTAATTTTTTTTAAATATAATTTTGCTAAAAATTCATAAAATTCTGTTTTCTCAATTCAAATTTTAAAAATTATAAAAGTTTTAAAATTTTAAAACTTTCAAAATTCACAAAAACAAATGAAAATAAAATAAGTCCTTATATCAAGTATTATTATATTCTATTTCTAAATTAAAACTGCTGTAAGGAGAAAGGAGTGCTCGATACATTTACAGTGTATACCGGAGGAGGACAGTTACCAAAGGGCTCAGAACTTTTTGAAGAATCAATACCCTTTAATGAGACTGTTCAACAAATTTATAATATTTTCAGTGTAAGTCCAAAAAGATGGAAGATTTTAAAAAAGCATTTTGCGGGTTATTACATACATAATATTTCCAAAATAAGATGGTCAGCAAGGCTAAAACTGATTGCCACTATTGAAATTTTTTTTTAATTTAAAATAAGAAAAACGTTTAGGACGTTTTAAAACGTTTTTTATTGTTTTAAAACATATTTTATTAAAAAAAACAATTTTGTTTTAAACTGATTTGTATTGATTTTTAAAATGATATTTTTGCAAAAGTAGTCTATTAACGATAGGCGTCGATTTCAACAAACGTTAAAGCTAGGAAAGGGTAGAAAAAGAGGATCGCATTGGGATAACTTTGGAGAGCCATTTGTTGATACGAATTTTAAGACTCCACGTGTTCTATGTAATTACTGTGGCTCTAATGTTGCTTCTGCGGTGTCAAATATGAAGACTCACATTTCCAATTGTAGCAAGACACCACGTAGTGTAGGTCGTTTGCCTTTATTTTCAATAAGCGCAACACCTTTGGTCTTGAATTTGCTACTCGTGAATGTAACTCACAATCATTTGCTGATGTGTTAAAGTCTTCGCAAGCCAAGCCTTCTCCAAAAGAAGATCTTTTGTCTATGCTTCATGCTAGTGGTTACCCACGCAAGACTAAAGAGCAGATGAAAGCTTTGGATCGAGCTTTTAGCGATGCATTGCATGAGACCGCATCTACATTCAATCAATTTGAGCATCCTGCATGGAAACGATTTTTTGAATTGTTAATTCCTGATTGGTCGATTCCATCTTCTATTTCTATCAGCACTGAACTATTGTCAGAAAAATACAATGAAGTTATGAAAGAAGTGAGTGAACAATTAAAGAAAGCTGCTGCAATCACTGTTGGCATTGATGGGGCTACAAATGTTTTATCAAGAAGTATGTCGAACGTAATTGCGCATACTCCGTACCCATGGTTTATTGAGTATCTTCGAGCAGATTTAAAAAAAGAATCAGCACAAGAGTTGACTGATAAAGAAAAAGATATTCTCGAGCGTCTGCAAAACTTCTCAGGTCAAAAAGCTACAGGATTTATCTCGGATTCTTGCAATGTTATGCGATCGCTTCTTCGTAATCTCTATAATGAAAATTTATTTGACTTTGTATATGGTTGTGGGGCCCATCCATTAAATAACTTTTGCGAGGATCTTGTTAAATTGGATATTATCAAGCCTGTACTTAAAAAGAGTTTGATTATATCTAAGACTATCAAGAACCAAGGTCTACTAAACAAATTTTATAGTGACTTATGCCAAGATTATCTTAAAAGAACGCTTGATATGATTCTCTACTCAGCTTCTAGATGGTCTTCAGTGAATTATATGTTTTGCCGGCTTCAAAGCGTTAAGAAACCTATAACAGGCCTTCCTATATGCATCGCAAATGAAAAAGAAGAGCGCTCTATTGATAATACTTTCGAATTATCTCCTTCTTTTATTTCTATTATTATTGATCCTTCCTTCTGGAAAGGTGTTACTTTTGCGATAAAAATTTTTGATCCAATTTGCAAGTTTATTGGGGCTCTAGAAAGTGAAACTGCAACAATGGCAACAACATACGCGAGCTTTGTTTATACTTACATTCAGATTAAGAATGTTCTTGAAGGCGAAAATTGTAATCGCATGCTTGAGCAGCTTGTATATCGTTTGACGAGAATTTATTCACCAGCACATGCACTGGCCTTCTTCTGTGATCCATTCTATTATTTATTGCTTATCAATGTTGTAAAAATGCACGGATGTGAAGCTATAAATTTAGGTCATGGAGATATAAAACAATTGTCACAAAAACAATGTCGTGAAGCTCTGAAACAATTAGCAAGGCGTTATGTAGAAGATCAGCCGCAGTTACACTATCATCTTCTTTCAGAATTTCTTACTTTTTCAGTGCAGCAAGAGCAGTATGTTAAAAAAATTACAGCAATTATTTATTTCACTCCTCGCTTGATTTGGGGACAAGATTCTGATTTTCCTAACATGAGCAAATTGTTAATCCAAGTATACACTGCTCCTGCGGCAACACAAGGTAGGAAAGCGTGTTCATACTTCTCGCCGTAATCGTTGTGGAGCTGGTAAAGTAGAAAAAGAAGTAGCAGTGGTTCACAACTGCCAAGTGGCTTCGAGAAAACTTAATGACAAGCGCCATCCATTTGTTCATCATATGGCACGCATATGCATACCAACTAATGAAAATACAGTGGCTAAAGCTCCACTTTCTAATGAGTTAGAAATGGCTAGAGAAGCTCTCGATGCAAATGCTGAAATTGATCAGGAAGAAGGAAAGGAACAAATACAAGATCCAATTATATATCTTCTTAGTGACATTGAACTAGATGAACAAGAAAATCTTTTGCATGCGCTTCCTAACACTATCATTGACAATCCCAACGATATTAAAGATTCACTTTTGTTTGGAGATGACAATTAATCTATTTTTTAATTTACAATTTGAAAATAAAAATGATATTTCAATTATATTTTTTTATTTTATTAAATTTACTTTAATTTCAAAAGTTTTTTTAAAAACACTTTTATTAAAAAACGATTTTTTAAACGTTTTAAAACGTTTAATTTTAAAAATTCAAAAAAAACGAACGTTTCAATAATTGCCACACATTTTGTTGCGTTTCGTTCAAGTAGCACAAAAGAAAATTGGATGTGTATTTGACTAAAAAATGCCAAAACCTATAAAAAATTAAAAATTAATTAAAAATTTTGGGGAAAAAATTAAAATTGACATACTTCGGGGAAATGGGTATGTATGAATAGCAAATAATAAGACAAATACAGGTATAATATTATAAAATCAATGGTGGGTTACACAGAAAAAGATATTAAAAAATATTAACTAATTAAAGATAAATAAATAATTTAGCAGTCATGTGGAAAACTGAAGTGGTAATTGACAAAATAAAATAATAAGTTTTCCTCGACATTAAATTAAGCGAGTTCGTTCGCATTAAAACGAAATATCATTTACCTAATTATTTCGTTTTTACAAAAATACCTATGAAATTGTTTTGATGTTGGTTAATTGAATTATTAGAAAAAAAGAAACCTTTAAAAAGGAACGGCACTGTTATATTATCGTTTTTAATTATTTGATTTGTGTGTGGTATGAATTTGTTATGTTTGGAGGCTGTTATTTGATGGGAAATTTGAAGAGCCCGAAAGAGTCTCCGTTAAAACTTGTGGCGGGACAATCGGGGTGCGTGCTGTGTACTAATAAAGTAATTACAGATAAAATAAAAATAATAATGAACAATAATATTTAGTGAAGTAGAACTTTTATTCAAATACAAATTTTAAAACCTTGAGTTCGGAGGTAAACAGTAATCTTGTTAGCTTTTACGGCCTTTGAGTTTTCTTTTTTAATATTAAGCAGCCTTCAGTTTATTTATGATCGGTTTATTTATTTTCCGTCTCTAGAGTTATCTTTTGATATTCTACTGTCTTCAATTTCTTTATGTCCTTTCTTTAAAAAAAATTTCGAACAATGATTTCTTTTCTTTAATCTTCCTTTTAGAATTATTTTTGATATGTTATTAGTCCGTAGTTTTTTATCGATTTTTTTTTTAAATTTTCTAATTTACTATAGCGATAATTTACTATAGTAAATTATCGCTATATAGTTTTTTTTTGAAAATCTGGATTTCCCAGATGGTGACAATTTACATTTTAGTATTCACAATTCCTAATTGTGAACACTAAAATACAAGTAAAAATAACTATACATTAACTGAAATACTAGTAAAAATAACTATACATTACAGGCACTAATAATCGATTGCCAGTTGATCGAAAATCGTTTGAAACAAAAACCACGAGGAGTCAGAATCAGTGCCGAATTTAATAAATAATAACCCAACAATTTGAAATCGGCTCTTTTAGTTTTTGTGCAAACAATGATTTCCGTTTTTTTAAAAATATTTGTTAAAATTTTAATACTTTGTTTTGTTGACGGTTTGGCTGAAAGTTTTCATATTTCTAACAATTATTAGTAGCTAGGACAAGTTTGTGACACCAAATGCAACGTATTTTACAAGTCTGATGTTAACGTAAGAATAAAAAATATTATGTTTATGTATATATATTATTGAATATATTGAAGAAATAAATATTTCATTCAATAAATTGATAAAATTATGTTCATGTATCATTTCTCCCTTTTTGGGAAGGGGCTCCACATATAATATTTTCCCGAGGCCCCGTAAAACCCATAGCCGGCTGTTATGTCAGGCAATCCTTTTTTATAAATCATCAATTAACAACTATTTTATTGTTTATTTAGATTGTTGTTCTTTTTGTTTATATTGAATGAAGCACAAATTTTGAAGGCTTACAGAAGAAGTAAATTAAATAGTTTTTCATTTTATTTATTGCTTGTAATTGAATTTCATATTTTTACTTGAACATTCCAGAATTTTTCATCAAAACATCTTTAATCTCTTTATTACGTATTCATTAGGGAAAAGCATGGTTTTAAAGTTTCTTTTAAAGCTTTGTTTTTTCATGGAAATACTTGGACACAAAAATCTTGTAAGCCATCAAAAATTTATTAAGAAAATAAATTATTCTTATTAAATATTATGTTTATTTAAACAAATATGAATTTTAGAATTAAATAATATTTGAGCAAGGTTTATTACAAAGGACAACAGAAATTTTCAATAAAACCTCTGTTAAATGTTTATAATAATAAATTATTATACTTGAACATAAATTATTACAATTAATAATTATTTCAATTTATTCCCAATTCACAATTAATCCAAAAATCGATAATCGATAAAACACCATTAAAAAATCAATTAAAAGTGCAATCCATCGTAGCTGGTTCCTATGAACTTTAATCGCATTTCCTCATTCAATGGAACATAAGAATGAAAATTAATGTGAAACAATAATTTTATTATTGGGAAATTTCTGAGCTCATTCGGTGAAGAATTTAACAGATTTCTCACAGAAATCGATAAACAACGGAAACAAATCCAACTTTCACAATTTAACGACATATTTTCCAACTTAATTCTAGGGATTGCAATGGAATTTCTTTTTGAGTGGAAATTCTTTGAAGTTTTATGGGAATCCAACTAATTTTTTGTCACGAAATCTCACTTAAATCAATCAAATTTAAATTGTTTTTTATTATATTTACAGTTATATTGATTATATTTAATTATTGATACTACTACTACCAGACCCGAATTAACATCTTCGTAGGCCCTAGGCACTTTTAGCTTGGGAGACCCTCTCGCATAATTTTTTGTCAGTACAGTATCCCTAATGAAGTCAGCTATATCGCTAATTTTTAAAATTTAAATTTAAGAATTTAAGAATTTAAATTTGCGTATTTAGTAGCTGTGGATTTATGGTTGCAATTGTTTTTTTGTAGTACTTTTTTTACAATTAGTTTTCAGAAAAATTTAAGAATTATAATAGTGTTTATTCTTTGTTAAAGTTATCTATAGTTATGTTATTTATAAACGATAATATTTCTGTAAACTGTAAATATTAATTATTTAAAAGTAAGTCTTCTTTTTTAAATATATAATAATTTAATAAAAATATTAATATATATGTAATTCCAAATATAAATTATTTAATAGTAAATCAAAAAACAAGTGATTTGTATCAAAAGGAATTCTAATTGAAGTACATATATTAAAAAGTTCCAGTTGTATTAACAATAATAAAAACAAGCATCTCTATGTAAAATCTATAAAAGTGTAGATTAAGTATATTGTTCATAGAACTGAAATTCTTGAAGTAAGTATACATAATATTAAATATTTTCCTCTAACTATAAAAATTATATTTAGTTTAGCCAGTTTAAAATTTAAAGAAATGTCTGACGGATATAAGAGAAAACATGAGTCAGGCTCAGAAAAGCGTAAAAAGAAAATTGTCAAAGAAGAAGCATTGAAAAACATGAAAGGTTCACTACTCAAATATATAACAGCAACAAGAGGAAATAATGAAAGCTGTTCTACAAATGTAAACGAATTTATTGGACCAG